>CM046037.1:32594044-32621544 GCA_025215565.1 Flaveria ramosissima | reverse complement strand
TTTTAAAAAAACAATATTGATTATTTGGGATGAAACACCTAATCACCTATGATTCACAAGCATGCGTTTGAAGCATTGATAGAACTTCGAAAATATACTCACATATGATAATTGTAACAACTTTAATTTACCATATGAAGGCAATATAATTATTTTTTGTAGGATATTTTAGACAAATAATTCATGTTATTCCTAATGAATCTGGACATGACATCGTTAATGCCTTCTTAAGTTCCTCATATATTTGGGCAAACTGTAAGGTTCTTAGACTAACAAAAAACACGAGGTTAGCCGTTGGAAGTGAACAATCTGATATGAAACAAACAAAGATATTTGCAAAATGGCTTCTAGACGGATGAGAAGGAAACACATGTGGATCGAATGATGGAGAGGCAATAATTGATATATCGGATGATCTTTTTATTACCAATTCGTTTGAACCTATAGCAAGTTTAATTGACTTTGTCTACCCTTCTATTCTTTATAATGTCAATAATCAAAATTTTTTTCAAGAAAGAGCTATACTTGCATCGACAAATGAAGTTGTTCAAAAAATAAATGATTATTTGTTATCCATGTTTTCCGGAGATAAAAAGAAATATTTTAGTTCTAATAGTTTATGTACTTAGAGTATCTTTCCAACAACTTTGATGAAAGTTTATATTCACCTGATGTTCTTAATGGGCTTAAAGTATATGGTCTCAGAAACCATAAGTTAATATTAAAAGTTGGTGTTCCAATAATATTGTAAGAAACATTGATCAAAAAAGTGGTTTGTGCCATAAAACAAGGCTACAAGTAATAGCTTTGGGCAATCGTGATATAGAAGCTGAAATAATATCCGGAAGTAATATTGGAAATCGCACTTTTATTCTACGGTTGATTTTGACATCTTCAGACAAAAGGATTGCTTTTAAATTTCAAAGAAGACAATTTCCGTTAGCAGTATGTTTTGGAACGACAATAAACAAGAGCCAAGGACAATCATTATCCAAAGTCGGTTTATTTAAAAAAAAACCAGTGTTCACACATGATCAATTTTATGTTGAATTATCTCGAGTTAAAAGTAAACATAGATTAAAATTATTAATATTAGATAATGATAAAAAAATCACCAACAGAACATCAAATGTTGTATACAAAGAAATTTTTAGATGTTTATGAATTTAAAATATTATTTTTCATGTTCAATTTAATTTTTTATATTACTTAAAGTTTTTATTTATAAGTTCATTTCATTCCATATTATACACTATTTAGACGTGTAGGCATTAATAGAGAAAACTTACTAATATTAGATGTAGCTAATGTTAAAAAAATATATATAAAAGTTGATATACAAAGCATTATATGTTAACCTTATCACCTATGAACATTTTTAAACAACAATAATATTTTTAGATTGAACCCGTGTGTTACACGGGTCTTTAGCCTAGTATATATATATACATGTATATACATATATATATATATATATATATAATATATAATATATATATATCTATATATAATATCATGTATATACATATATATATATCTATATATCTAATATATATATATATCTATCTCTATATCTCTCTCTCTCTCTCTCTATATCTATCTCTCTATCTATGTCTCTCTCTCTATCTCTGTCTGTCTGTCTCTGTCTGTATCTATCTCCTCTGTGTCTCTTCTCTCTCTCTCTCTCTCTCTATCTCTCTCTCTCTCTCTCTCCCCACCCATCTCTCTCCTCCCTCTCCCTCCCTCTCCTCTATCTCTCTCTCTCCCTCTCTCTCTCTCTCTCTCTCTCTCTCTCTCTCTCTCCCTCTCTCTCTCTCTCTCTCTCTCTCTCTCTCCCTCTCCCTCTCTCTCTCTCTCCTCTCTCTCTCTCTCTCTATCTCTCTCCCTCTCCCTCCCTCTCTCTCTCTCTGTCTGTCTCTTCTGTCTCTCTCTCTCTCTCTCTCTCTCTCTTCTCCCTCTCCCTCCCTCCCTCTCTCTCTCTCTGTCTCTCCCTGTCTCTCTCTCTCTGTCTCTCTGTGTCTCTCTCTCTCTCTCTCTCTCTCTCTCTATCTCTCTCTATCTCTGTCTCTGTGTCTCTCCCTCTCTCTCTCTATCTCTTCTCTCTCCTCTGTCTGTCTCTCTCTGTCTCTCTCTCTCTCTATCTCTGTCTCTCTCTCTCTCTCTCTCTCTCTCTCTCTCTCTCTCTCTCTCTCTCTCTCTCTCTCTCTCTCTCTCTCCCTCTTCTCTCCCTCTCTCTCCCTCTCTCTCTCTCCCCCCCTCTCTCTCCCTCTCTCTCTCTCCCCCCCTCTTCTCCATCTCTCTCTCTCCCCCCCTCTCTCTCTCTCTCTCTCTCTCTCTCTCTCTCTCTCTCTCTCTCTCTCTCTCTCTCTCTATCTCTCTCTGTTCTCTCTCTCTCTCTCTCTCTCTCTCTCTCTCTCTCTCTCTCTCTCTCTCTCTCTCTCTCTCTCTCTCTCTCTCTGTCTCTCTCTCTCTCTCTCTCCCTCTGTCTCTCTCTCTTCCCCTGTCTCTCTCTCTCCCTCTCTCTGTCTATCTCTCTCTCTATCTCTCTCTCTCTCTGTATCCTATGTATATTTGTAAGGATTCCTTAAGTCTGATGCAACCCAAAACATCCAAAGTGTCTCTGCAACATGCACTAAGTACTGAAGTGAAGAATGCTTCGGAAGTTTTACACAATACATTAAAAATACTCTAAGTGTAAAATCTTCCGAAGCCAAGACCAATATCTTCCGAAGCCAAACATGAAGTCTTCCGAAGCCTCAGAGACAAAGTCTTCCGAAGCTTCAACCTATGAAGACAGATTTCTTCCGAAGACTTTTAGTACACATGCTTTATCTGATGTACTGTTCCATAAAGCACCTTTTCCGCTGCATCTCTGTAAAGTCACCAACTTACATGAGTTGGTGAAAAGGTCCATGCTTTTGGTAACTGTAAATTGAGGTCTTGAGTCTGTAACTTTCTACTTTATGTACTTTATCCTTTTTGTAATGTATAAGGATGTGAGCTATGGCATGTCATAGTCACAAGGTCAAAAGGCATATATGCCTTTTGATCCTACAATTGATTTTGTTAGTGTCTAGTCAATTGTATCCAGCTAGCTTTCAAAGTGTAGCCGGCTGTAGGTTGTAGTATAAGTATTTCAAGTTCTTGTATCTTTCTTTATGCTTTGTAACACTTGTAAAAGAACTTGAGAAAGCAATATACTGCCTCCTTGAAACCCATACTCTCTTGTTCTGTCTCCTTGCTTTACTTGTGTTCTTAGTATCATACTTGGTTAAACCAGTTCACTGTTTGATTAAAGTTTAGTAAATCTCCTCATTGTGTTCTTGTGTTGTAATTGTGTTAAAGCCCTTAAACGGTCCTGCAATTGGTATCAGAGCATTCCAGGCTCTTGATATAAGATCTCACCATCTTAAGATCCCTCACACACACAAAACTAAACTTTCCAAATGGCTTCCATCTCAAAGACTGATATGGAGACTAGAACCATGAACAAATCCCCACTGATCACTCTTGATGATTTTGACACCTGATGCATGAGAATGGAAGGCTTCATCAGGTCTCTTGATTCAAGAATGTGGGAATCTGTTGAGAATGGACCTTTCATACCTAGCACCCCCTCTGCTACTGGTGCTGGTATGATTCCAAAAGATGTGGCCAACTACTCAGATGAAGATAGAAAAAGAGTAGAGATTGATAGGAAGGCCATGACTGCTCTTCAGAATGCTCTCCCAAACTCTGTATACAGAGGTTTTAAGAAGTGCAAAACAGCTAAACAGCTGTGGGATGCACTGAAGCTGATGTATGAAGGCTCCTCTGAAGCCAAGGAGAACAAGAAAGATCTTCTGAAGCAGCAGTTTGAAAACGTCACCTTCAAAGCAGGTGAAACCATGACCCAACAATACTTCAGGTATGTTGAGATTGTGGATACCCTAGTGGATGGAGGAGTTCCTCTTGAGAACAGGGACATTGTAAGGAAGTTCATGTCCTCACTTCCTAGGCAATGGACACACTGTGTGGTGATCAAGAGGACTGAGAACCTTAAAACTCTTACTCTGACAGAGTTGTATGGGATTCTCAGTGGATACCAGATGGAGATGAACATGCAAGGTTCATCTGGCAACTCCAACAATCAAATGGGTTCAGCCCTTCATGTGGTTGAAAGGGACAGCATAGAACCCCAACATCATCTCATATGCTACCCTGACAACTCACAAAAGGGTCCTTTTATCACCTTCCCGGAGACACCAAGGGAGAACTTTACTCAAGGAAGCCCATTCCAAGAGACAAGTTCTTCTCAAGCCTTTGTGTCTACTGATGAAAGCTGTGGGAATTATCTCTTCACTCTTGAAGACCTGGACTGTATCCATCCAGATGACCTGGAATACATGGAGATAGTTCAGCAGATGGCTCTCCTCACTCACAGAGCCAAGAAGTTCTACAAGAGAACAGGAAGAAGATTTCCAAGCAATGCTACCAGTGGAAAGTTTGGGCTGGATAAAAGCAAAGTTAAGTGTTACAACTGTAACCTTATGGGCCACTTTGCTAGGGAGTGTAAGGCACCTAAAATAAATGGGGGCCAAACACAACCCAGACCAAACTACACTGACAAAGCCCCTAAGACTGAGAAGCCTAAGCAACATGCTGCTGTTGCTGTTGAAGAGGGAGGCTTTGACTGGAGCTTTCAAGTGGAAGATGCTTCTCCAAACCAAGCACTGATGGCTGACCATGATGAAGCCAAGGTATTGGAACATCTCTGTACTCCTGAATGCATTGCTAAAGTAAATAGATACAGGTCCTACAACTTAGAGATGAGATCTGATCTTGAGTCATTAAACATATTAAAATCTGATTTTAGAAAGTCTGAAAATGATTACAAGTTAAAGATAGAGGACTTGGAGAAAACCATTTCAGTACTAAAACATGAACATACAGATTTTAGAACTCAGATCCAAGATCTCATAACTAAGTTGACTGAGTGCCAGGCTGAGCTTGTGATCAGCAAAGCCAAGGCAGAGAAGAGTGTTCTTGAAGAAGAGACCTTCAAGAACATGATATCCTCATCCCTGCACAACAAAGTGTGCTATCAAAATAGACAGGGACTGGGATCAAATGAGATAGCTCCTCCACACACAATCTTGTCTGTAAGATCTTCTAGGTGTGGAACTTGTGAAGATGAGCTTTCTCTCATAGATCCTGTAAGTGAGGATGATGAAGAAGTGATAGTGAAGAATTCCTCTGAGAAGAGTGAAGAAGAGGATTCTTCCAAGGGCCACTATCCTTCTGAGGAGAAGAAATTAACTGTGATGACCAAGTCCAAGAGAAAGAACTTGATCAGGAAGAGCAAGAGGAAAGCAAAGAAGGCTCAAGAGATCAAGGCTACTTTTGATGCTAAGCAGAAACAAGTTTTTATCTCTGCAGGTTTCAAAGTAGTAAGGACTGAAGACATCAACCAAGACTCCTCAGCTAAGAGTCCTGGTTCATGTTCAAATCATCTCAGTGCAAAGAAGAAGACTGAGCTGCTGTGTACCACTGCTGCACAGCCTGGACCATCAAACTCCAAGAACAGTTCACAGCCCAAAAGAACTGTCTCAGCATCTACCAAGATGAAGGTGGAGAAGGAATGTGACCAAAGCCAGTCTTGCTCTCAAAAGGAGACTCCTTTGAAGAAGAAAATGTTATGTGTGATGTGTGAAAGTACTTCTCACATTGCTAAGGATTGCCCATACAATCCTATTAGAACTATCCACATGACTAATACAAAGACTTCAAAGAGTCTCAAGAAGTCTCAAGCTTCGGAAGGAAAGTCTGTTTCCTTCGGAAGCTCCAAATCAAAGAAGAAGGTAAATGGAAAATTACCTTCGGAAGCAAAGTTGGTCTCGGAAGAAAGGAGTTCTTCCGAAGCACTAAAGTCTGCTGCAGTGACTGTAGAATCTTCCGAAGGTTCAGTCATCAAAACTTGTGAAGTCCCAAAAGCTTCTAAGGTTTTGAAGGTCAAGTCCAAGACTCCAAAGGTGGTGTGGAAGTCTAAGAAAGACCAAATGACTGAAGTTTCTCCATCAACAACAGCTGAAGATCCCCAGAGTACAACCATAGGATCTATTACTGTTGCATTACCTTCTATTAAACTTAGTGAGCCCAAGACAAGTAAGGCTTGGGTTTCCAAATGTAACTAATCATTTTCTTTGTGCAGGAACAGCTCAAGACAAACAGGAATGTCTGGATAATTGACAGTGGCTGTTCCAGGCACATGACAGGCAATAAGTCTTTACTCCATAATTTTGAGAGAATTGATGGAGGACCAGTTGCTTTTGGAGGAGATGAAGGTGGTTACATTTCTGGAAGGGGCAAGGTCACATATGGTAAGCTCAGCATTGAGAAGGTAAACTTCGTTAAAGAGCTTGGGTACAATCTTCTGAGTGTATCCCAATTTTGTGATCAGAGTCATAACATGCTCTTTACTGAGCATGAGTGCATTGTTCTCAAGCCTGGAGTGGTCATTCCTCATGAGCATATCCTGCTTAGAGCCCCCAGGGAAGGGAACATGTACAAGATGGATTTGCAAGAGACATCTCCCTCTGGAGAAGTTTCATGCTTTCTATCTAAAGCAAATAGTGATGAGTCTTTCCTATGGCATAAAAGAATGTGCCATGTAAACTTTAAGAACATGAATAAATTAATTAAACATGATCTGGTAATTGGAATGCCAAAGAAAGAGTTTACAAGTGATGATCATTGTGTTGCATGCCTGAAAGGGAAGCAACACAAGGTATCTCACAAGCCTAAGGAAAAGAACTCCATCACTACTCCCCTACACTTGTTACATATGGATCTCTTTGGCCCCACCAGTGTAATGAGTCTAGGAAGGACCTCTTACTGTTTAGTGATCATAGATGATTTTACAAGATTCACTTGGGTCTTCTTCCTTAGAACTAAGGATGAAACCCCTGAGATTCTGAAGAATTTCATCTTAAAAGTTAAGAATCAATGTGATCACAAGGTCAAAACCATAAGATGTGATTAAGGAACTGAATTCAAGAACCAAATCCTTGATACATTTTGTGATGAAAAAGGTATTACAAGACAATATAGTGCTCCCAGGACTCCTCAACAAAACAGAGTTGCTGAGAGGAGAAACAGGACACTTATTGAAGCTGCAAGAACTATGTTGTCTGACTCTAAACTGCCTATCACCTTCTGGGCAGAGGCAGTTAATACTGCTTGCTATGTGTAAAACAGAGTTTTAGTAGTTAAGACACATGGTAAGACTCCTTATGAACTTTGGCACAAGAGGAAACCTTTCATTGGTTTTCTCAGGTCATTTGGATGTCCCTGCACCATCTTGAATACCAAAGATCAAATTGCCAAGTTTTCTGAGAAATCAGATGATGGACACTTCATTGGATACTCTTCCCAAGCTAAAGCTTATAGAGTATACAATCTCAGAACTAGAATTGTTGAGGAGTCAGCCAATGTGACTTCAATGAGCACACACCCTATGTGGCTGGTTCTGGTCCGGATTGGCTGTTTGATCTTGATTTAGTTACCAACTGTTTTAACAAATCTTAAGAGCATGTTTCAGGATCTGCAAAAAATTTAAATACAGGTGATCCTGATCCAAGATTTGAGCTAAGAAGACCCTCAACTCATACATCTTCAGCACCAATTGGAACTACTTTAGCAAATGAGGTTTTATCAGCACAACAATGACAAATTCAGCTGATACATCTGGTATGCCTTCAAATTCCAGCTCAGAGGCTTCTCAACCAGATAAAGACACCTCAATTGTAGAAGACAACAATGGTGATGGTGATAGTGATTAGGAATTTCTTGATGCTAATAACCACACCATAGATGATAACATCAATGATGTCACACACTCATTGGATCAAGTTAATCTTGATAAGTGTGATAATATGGAGGGTGAATCTTCCAGACCAGATCTAAATTTCTCAAATTTGGATCTTTCTCAGCAACTTGCTGTGATCCCTCAGCTAAGGATCCATAAGTCTCACCCCACCACAAACATCATTGGAGATGTTGTCACAGGGGTAAGAACAAGAGGACAAACCCATGAAGCAAATGTTTGTCTTCACTCTTGTTTCTTATCTCAGATAGAGCCAAAGAAAGTTGATGAAGCTCTAAAGGATGGAAGTTGGGTTGAAGCTATGCAACAAGAGCTGCTTCAATTCAAAAGGTAGAAAGTTTGGAACCTTTGTCCTTTTCCTCATGGGAAGACCATCATTGGAACCAAATGGGTTTTTAGGAATAAGAAGGATGATAGAGGAATCATCATCAAGAACAAGGCAAGACTAGTTGTTCAAGGATACACACAAGAAGAAGGAATTGACTACACTGATGTCTTTGCTCCTGTAGCAAGACTAGAAGCTGTTAGGATATTCCTGGCATTTGCTGCATCCAAGAACTTCAAGGTCTATCAACTTGATGTAAAGTGTGCTTTCTTGTATGGAGTGATTGATGAAGAGGTTTATGTCAAACAGCCACCTGGTTTTGTAGACCCTGATCATCCTGATTATGTCTGCAAGCTTGACAAAGCTCTTTATGGGCTGCATCAAGCACCCAGGAAGTGGTATGAGACACTATCTGAGTATCTTTGTAAGCATGGATACAGGAGAGGTACTATAGATGGAACTCTCTTCATCAAATGATTCTTTTGATGAAGATGGAACTCTCTTCATCAAATGATTCTTCTGATGAAGACCTCAACCATGGCAACTCAGCCCACTGGCACCTCAACTGAGGCTGCCAGTGAGCAGAGGAAAACCAGCAGCCAAGAAACTCAAGATGGTGGTGAGAGAGAGGACTTTGGTCCAATCATCTCATCCCCCAATGATTCTTCTGATGAAGATGAGGGGAATTTGAGACTAAAGGTGCAGAAATTGTCAAAAACATGCACCTATTTAGTCTCTAAGGTTAGTCACTTGGAATCTCAGGTGACTACCTTAAATAACAGGGTCAATGATCAGCAACTTCAGATTTCATATCTAAAGGAAAAACTAGCTGGGAGACCTTTAAGGAGAGCTCAACCAGGAACACAAGAACCTGTGGAAGTGATTGACTTATCCTCCAGCTCACCTATGCAAGTGGGTGATGCTACCAAAAAGGGGGAGAAAGTTATTACAACCACAGAACCTGGGAGTTCTTCACAGAGAATGGACATAGAGGACTCACCATCCTCACTTGCTGTTGTGCATTCTCAGCAACTTCCTCAAGTTCACATTAATGTGGACTCTATAGACTCAATCATCAGGAGTCTCTTTGAGGAAGGTATACCAAGGGCTGTCTCATCTCCACCACAAGGAACTGGCAACTACATCATAAGGTGGAGGTATGATGATGACAGAAGAGCCCTTATCCTTCACAGACTTCAAGGTCAACAAGAAGTTTTTCATTTCCAAAGCCTGAACTTCTATGAAAGACTGGATTTAGTCAACATGCCACTTGTCAATCCAAGCAATTCAAGACAAGCTGACAGGCTGGCTCAAAGAATCCAAGATAGGATCCTTGCAGAGTTCTCTCTAAGAAGGAGACTTAGGCAATCAGGCAATGTCATCGTTCAACTGGATGTTGAGGTGGACCCTGAGATTAGTTTCATAGGGGAAACCTTGACTGAAGGCCCAGTGGCAGAACCTGAGACCCTTGTCTCATCATCAACAACTGCTGCAGAGGTCCAAACTCCCTCTGAGACACCTGCTGGTGAAGGTGTTTCTCAGCCTCTCTCTGGCCAGAGCATGGAAGCTACACCAGGCAATGAAGGCCAAGCCTCAATCCACCCTGAGTCACAAAGGTCTGTTGGTGACAAAGGGAAAAGGATAATGACTCCTGAGGAAATTGAGGAGGAAGAGAGAGAGAGAGAGGAAAAGGAGACTAAGGGGAGAAAGTTCTACTGGGTCATCTAGCTTCATGCAAGCTGCAATCAGGGCTGTTCCCAGACCAAATACTCAGGATGATGAGTTAAGGGCAGTCAGGATTACCTATTTACAGACCAGGAACTATGATATTGATAAAATCATCTCCCTCCCCTTAGAAGAGTTAAATGAACTGGCTGACATGGAAGTGTCAAGAGAGATGAAGGAGAAAGAGGATGCAAGGTTACTTCTCCAATTCAAAGAGGAGAAGAGACAGAAAAGACTTTACAAGCATGCTCCCACTCTATCTCCAGTTCAAGAAAGTCCTCACAGGAAGCACAAGAACCTCAAGTAGATAAAGAAGAAGATAGGATCAAGATGATCAACTACCTGAGTGCCACAGGCTTCTATCAGGCAGATGCACTTCTTCCCTTGTCCTATGACTTCATTGAGTTTGAGTACCTAAAGCAACTTGAGCTTGAGCTAGTCAAAGAAAGAAAGACAACCAAAAGGAAGCTAAGGGAAGAAGCTGCAAAGTCAAGAGCCATCATTCAAAAGAATGCAAAGAAGTCTGCTGACAGAAGCTATATGGATTCTCCGGAAGGAGACTTAGCCCCATGTCTCTATCCACTATGGATGAGCATATAAGGGTGATCAAGCAGAAGATAAAAAGTGGTGAACTTATTGACTTGCACTCTCTTCCAAGTCAAATCCCACCTGAAGTGGAGGTCAAGTTTGAACAACCTGAGACACCTCAACCAGAACCTCCAGCTGAACCTCAGCAAGCTTCATCTTCTGATCCAAGGCAGGGTCATACTCCCTCTCCTTCTGAACCTGTGAGGGAGGAACACCCAACTGAGAAAGACACTGATGATCAACATGGTGCTGCAGACCAGTCTTCTCAGTTAAAGTCATCTAAGAGGAAGAAGAGAATGGCTTCTAAACCAAAGACTAAGAAAAAGAAGCCAAAGTCATCTACCTCTACACCTCAGGCTGAATCAGATCAACCTGAGGAAGTGCATGATGAGGCAGCCCAATCAACTCCTATGCAAGTGGCTCCTCTAACAACTGAGACACCCATCTTGTCCTGGACTTACTCTACTAATCCAGAAAGATGGCATGTTATCAGAGATCAAGGTGTTGAGAATGTCTACTCCTGGCAAGACATAATCAACTTACCTCTGCATGATCTCTTTGAGATGAGAAGATACTATGAGAGTCTTGATGATCCTGACCATCTAATGAAGAAAGGAATGGTTATGATTGTACTGAAGACTACCAACATCTGAAGATCTTCTAAGTGTTTTGGTAGCATCAGCCTAGGGGGAGTTTGTAAGGATTCCTTAAGTCTGATGCAACCCAAAACATCCAAAGTGTCTCTGCAACATGCACTAAGTACTGAAGTGAAGAATGCTTCGGAAGTTTTACACAATACATTAGAAAATACTCTAAGTGTAAAATCTTCCGAAGCCAAGACCAATATCTTCCGAAGCCAAACATGAAGTCTTCCGAAGCCTCAGAGACAAAGTCTTCCGAAGCTTCAACCTATGAAGACAGATTTATTCCGAAGACTTTTAGTACACATGCTTTATCTGATGTACTGTTCCATAAAGCACCTTTTCCGCTGCATCTCTGTAAAGTCACCAACTTACATGAGTTGGTGAAAAGGTCCATGCTTTTGGTAAATGTACATTGAGGTCTTGAGTCTGTAACTTTCTACTTTATGTACTTTATCCTTTTTGTAATGTATAAGGATGTGAGCTATGGCATGTCATAGTCACAAGGTCAAAAGGCAGATATGCGTTTTGATCCCACAATTGATTTTGTTAGTGTCTAGTCAATTGTATCCAGCTGGCTTTCAAAGTATAGCCGGCTGTAGGTTGTAGTATAAGTATTTCAAGTTCTTGTATCTTTCTTTATGCTTTGTAACACTTGTAAAAGAACTTGAGAAAGCAATATACTGCCTCCTTGAAACCCATACTCTCTTGTTCTGTCTCATTGCTTTACTTGTGTTCTTAGTATCATACTTGGTTAAACCAGTTCACTGTTTGATTAAAGTTTAGTAAATCTCCTCATTGTGTTGTTGTGTTGTAATTGTGTTAAAGCCCTTAAACGGTCCTGCATATATGTATACATATACATACATATATATATATATGTGTTATATATATATATATATATATATATATATATATATATATATATATATATGTATATATATCTATATATATATAGACCGTGTACAGACAGGGTACTAACTGATTCTGCGTTTATACCGGATCAAATAGTGCGGAATCCTATTTGATTGGTGATCCAATCTGTGAGAACGATAACCCGATCGATATAATATTGAACAAAACGTTAAGAACGATTAGGAATCGATCAGGAACGAACTACGAACTTGGACAGGCTGTTTGAGACATTATGGACGGCTAGGGTTTATGTGTATTTGCAATATCTCTTTTAGTGTTTTCCACGAATTAGGTGGTATTTATAGGTTAGGGGTTTTCATTCGTACGACTGAACCATTAGCATGGTTCAGTCGTGCGACTGAATCATGCGATTGAGTCATACGCACTGAAGGTACAGTCGTGCGACTGAGTCAATCTTATGTCTCAATCATACGACTGATCCATTCTCCTGGTTCAGTCATGCGACTGGTCCACAAGCATGATGTATTCATGCGTATGGTCCATAAGTATGGTCCATTAGCATGAATAATCACCCGACTAGGTTGAACATAATACTCAATCATTATTGACTAAGAATTGTGTACTACAACCTCAAACCTATATAAGAAGTTCATACATATGAATCTAAGATAAATAAACATCAAATCATATATCATATTTCATTGCTTCGTCAAACAAATTACACATATGTAAGACATGAAAGACTTTTACATTTAAGCACATAAACTAGAAACACATGTATCTACAAACTCCCCCTTGGACCTAGTTTACCCTATCGTCTAACATTCTTCACATGTTCTTGGAACTTCTTGTACTTCTCTTCTCTTGTGACTCCTGCATGTATATCAAATGCAAAACAGAGCCGTGTGACGTGTTGGTATTGAAGAGCTTGTACAATATCTTGCGTGTCATAGAACAGTGGCCACTTGTATAAAGTATAGACATCTTCAGCAGACAAGTTAGTGAGCCACATCGGGTCAAATACCCTGATAGTCTCTATCTTACCATCTCTGTTCAAAACTATGACCGCTTCCCTGTCCTCCAGTCATAATACCACCATTTGAAGTGGGGAGTGAAGTCCTGAGGCATTTCCCCTTAGGGAATCTTGGACATTGTGCGCGGGGGACTCCACCTCAGCACCACCTTCGGTCTTCCAGAAATAGGATCAACTTCAGACTTATCAATGAACCTCTTACGTTGTTAAGGTCTGAAGTTTACCCACCTGGTGTGGTATTCTTTCTTCAACGCAGCCTCAAACCATCCTGACATCATTCTTGGGTTAGCATATAACAGATCTAAGCAAGCCAGTCGGTTGAGCTCAAAACCAGGAAGAGTCTTCAGATCATGCGGATATCTGAAGTACTCAATTCCTTTCTCCCTCTTAACAGCATAAACTTCCAAGTGTTCAAAATATGCCCACGCGATAATCTTGCCTGACACTTTCTGATGTCTTTTGACTCTATAAAGTTTGGTGTAGGCATTCTGCTTTGGAGGTGCGCGCTGGGCTTTCATTTCAGCAAAGCAAGCGGCCCATTCAGCTTTCTTGAGATCAACATTAGCATCTGAAGCTTGGGCTTTACTTTCATTCTTTTCCTTCTCTTTCTCTATCTTTTCTAACTTATCGAAAGTACCACTGCCAAACGTTTCACCCAAGTTGGGGATAACATGTCCTTCAGGGTCAGTGTACTGTGGATAGTGCTCTGCAGTGACATCTTCTATCTCAATCTCATCTACATCGTTTAGCTCATCATCACTCGCGACATCAACTTATGGAGCATCTTTGACCAACTCGTCAGTATTTAGTCTAAACATTTCAGCGAGTTGTTCGTCCGTCAGATCATGAATAATCTCTCCCTCTTCCAGAGTGTAGCTCACAGATCTCCTGACTATACCTTGCAAGTCAAGAATCATTGTAAGTTAAGTCTTAACTTGCTGAAGGGGTTCGACATCATACTCGTCTGTCTGTTGAGCTTCATCTGTTTGATTAAACATTAATCACATCACACATGAGTCATTATATAACACATTAACACATAAATAAACATAAATGATCATTAATTACATTAATGTAATATATAATTCAAGTACAAAAGTTTTTAAATACAAAGACATCTAATAATTACTTTTGTCTTGCTCTGTCGTCTCTTCAGCTTGAAGAGCTGAGGACGAGGCTCCTTGATCTTGGTTTCTTTCAGTACGCCTCTCCTGAGCTTGAGGATTTGAGGCTGACGCAGGTGCATCACCTTCCTGATCATCATCATCCTTTTTATCTTTACCGCTCAGTCCTCCTTCATCAACATCTTCCTTAGAATCATCTTCATCCTCATCATCATCATTATCATCACCATCATCACCATCCTTGATCTTCAATGGCTCGCTCTTTGATCCCTTAAGCTTTAGGAGTATCTTCTTGTTCTTCTTCTCAAGCTCCTCTATCCTCTTGACCGACGCCATCACCAGCTCATTTTGACTCTGTAGTGGTTGGTGAGCTCGGCCTAAAGCTCTCTCATACTGAGCGTTCTTCTCTGTCAGCTGAACGATCTGCTTGCCTTGGGCGTTGTTGACCGCTATCAGCTGGTTAATCTGATTTGCTCTCATGTGATCTGTAGCTAACAGCTTTAGCACCAACTGTTGAGGTTTGCCAGTTGTTCCTCTAACCCAACAGTGGGTAGAGTGGAGTCATGTGTCATTTGGGATTCGGTGGATGTACCGGCTTGGTGAGTGGTGCTTGTGGTGGTGGATGTGGTGAAGATGGGAGGGGGAATGGGAGTGGATAGTGGTGGAGTGGATGTGGTATTTGTGGTGGATGGAGTGATAGTGGTAGTGGGTGGAGTGGTGGTGGAAGTAGTAGTTGTGGTGGTGGTGGTAGGTGATTTGGTAGTGGTGGTAGATGTGACAGTGGTGGTGGCTGTGGCAGAAGATGTAATCACTGTAAACCTCGGCCTCTTACCCTTTTTGCCATGAGGGTGAGCCATTCTCTTCTTCCTGGAGCCCTTTGCAATAGGCGCTCCTCTTTGGCTGCTGGGCTAGTCAGAGGTGTAAGTAGGATCAGTAACATCAGCAGCAGCACCCCTCGACTCAGCCTAGCGTCCGCCAACCGCCTCGATCCCTCTATCTGTGGCCATAACTCGGCTCCCGACAGTCCTCACTAACGGCTCATCATCCGACTCCTCATTTGTCATCGACTAAGAAGTCTTGGTGGAAGGCAGCACTTTCAGTTCCACTAGGTGCCTCACCACCTTGACTTTGATCATCATCGTCGTCGTCGTCTTTGTCTGTGGGTGCCATGATGGGCTCGACGTCGGAGTCACTGTCATCGTGACGCCACTTCTTGCGAGATGGCGCCACGTGGTCCTCGTTGGCCAAGTGGCCAAATAGTTTGCTCACCGAGGGCTTTACTTGCTTTCCCCGGTAGACCTTCATCCGACCTAGTGTCGTATTATCCATAATCTCTAAAACAACAGCATCCTTCCTCTCTTTAGATAGTGAAGGGAGCTTCTGATCAATGATCATTTGTAGAAATCTTGGGTACAAGCAGAACCCCTCCTTCCCCTTTGCCTCTATGTTCTCGACCATGTATGAGAATATCATCTGGGAGAAACTGAACGGGTGGTTCAGCACCAGAGCAACATATGCATTCTGGATTTGATCTGACATCTCGTCAAATCCTCCTCTCCTCGACGCAATGCACTTGATAATGACGTGAGCTAAGTACTTAAACTGGGGGCACAGGTTGCTTTTATTGAGCACACTTGCGTTGATGTCCCCAGTGTACTTCATCCGCAGAAAGCAGCCCCTAACTGTCAAAGGGTGTAGCTTGGTCGGGTGCTCACCATATTCACCTAGATCCAGGACTTGCCTAAGATCGGCTGCAGTAAAACTGATCTCCTGTCCGAAGATCGAGCTCCGGATGCTGTAGGGCTCAGTGGACCTATCAACAGTAGCCCCTTCCCAGAAGGTCTGCTGGAGTGATCTTTGTGGAGTGCACGGTGTAGATATGGTTTTGAAGATCCTCGATCTCCTGAGAAAGGCAATGATCCCCGCAAACTCGGAAGCATTCCGAATGGTAGCATCTACGTGAGCACAGATGTTGTGCTTGGGGCTCATGGACCATCTATCAGCCATGTTGCTATAACACAAGAAACATATACATTAGATTAGTGTATAACGGAAGATAGTAGGAACTTAAACTATTTTGATCAAACTGGCTTAGTCGTGCGACTGAACCATAAGACTGAGTTTTAGTCGTACGATTGAGTTCAGTCGTACGATTGAGCATGCGGCTAAGTTCAGCCGTGCGATTGAGCCTGCCACTGAGTTAAGTCGTGTTATTGAGTCTGCGACTGAACTTAGTCGTATGCTATGCCATGCGGCTGAATCAGTTGTGCGACTGAACCCATGCGCATGATTCATACGTGCGATTGCATCGTGCGTCTGGCTCAATCGTGAGAAATTATTAAATTCTCATATTGAATCAAAGAACAGGTCTAGGTTGGGTTATAATGCAGTGGCACCTCCTATAAACAATAATTACACATCTTTACCTAAATCAATGACAAATAACTTGTCAAATCATTTTGTGCCAAGCACCAAGTTTGAAACAAAATCCAATCAACAAGTTTTTCATAATAAACTGTGGTGAATAAAACTGAGTCATCTGAATCAGAAAAGATTAATCAAAATGACTCAGAACTTGACTTTGATGAGTGTGATGACTTGGATGATATCGATGAACATGATGATGATCTTTTGAACATTAGTAAGAATGTTGTTTCTGAAACAAACATTCCAAAAGTCCTTGAAGAACCATTCATTCCCAAAGTACTTGAAGAAACAAAGCTGCCATATCCTCCAAAACAAAGAAACATGCTGAAGACTATCTACAAGAGAATAGCTCAGCCAAAATGAAGGTCTTCAAGAACTTCATCAGGAACAAAAATCTTCAAATGAAGAAACTAAAAAGCGTGTATCTGCTGAGAAAGTACACAAAATGTCAGTAGATAAAGGAAAGAAGAAGCAATCAGCTGATCTTCAGCAACAGAAGAAACCTTCTTCAGTAGAAGATCTGCGGAAAAACAAATCTGTTGATTCAGTAGATGATCTATGGAAGGTAGCAACAATCAAATCAAAGACTAAAAAGCTGAAAGAAGATAAATCAACTTCAAAAATGGAAAAGGATGCAAAGCCTCTGAAGTTGATAAAGAAGAAGAAAGTAACTGATTCTGACAAAGAATCAGAGGAGATGTATTGCAAATGGTGTGACATGAAAAATCACAATACTAAAGATTGTTACTTCAGTAGTTATTGTTCTATTTGCAATATGAACAATCACATGACATCTGACTGCTACTTCAACAAACACTATGCTATCTGCAACAAAAATAACCATTCAACTCAGGAATGTTATTTCAACAAAAAGAATAAGATAAAAGGCACAAAGAAGAAAACATCAGATAAAGTTGAATCAGACACTCAATCTACTGATTGTGAAAAAGGTTCAACAATCAAGAAGTCTCAACAAAAACAAAAGCCAAACTCAAAGGAAAAGACATCCAGTGATGTTCATCCTTTGAAGAAAAGAACAACTTTCCAGCAATCAAAAACACCTCATAAAAGGGTGGATTTGACTGAAAAGGAAACAAAGGTTGATGATGCATTCTTTGATAATTTTGAAAAAGAAACACATGTACTTCATTCAAAATCAAAGGATAGTGAAACTTTCACCAATCAAGATTCATTATTAAAATCAAAGCCTCAAACCAATAAAAATAAGGTGAATGAAGAAGGGATTGAGAAACCAGGACTCAGTTCAATAACCTCATCTTCAGCAGAATCATCTTCAGCAAAATCATCCTCACCTCAGACATCTCAAAATGAATCAAACAAAACTAAAATTAATACTGAAACTTCAAGACTTATTCATGAAGGAGTAACAATTTTAGATACTGCTGACAATCCCAAGATCATTAGGGCTTGGGTTGTCAACTCTAACTGATTTCTTTCTGTGTGCAGGGACAATCTTGGAGAGTTGACAACAAGTGGTATGTTGACAGTGGTTGTTCCAGGCATATGAGAGGAAATTGTTCACTTCTCCGTGACTTCAAACATAAAAATGCTTCTTATGTGGCATTTGGTGGGGATAAGAAGGGAGGTAAAATTGTTGGTGAAGGAATGGTAACAAATGGTGTGCTCAAGTTTGAGAAAGTAAACTATTGTGAAAATTTACAGTATAATTTATTGAGTGTGTCTCAAATTTGTGATCAAAATTATACCATAATGTTTGATAATACTAACTGTTACATTCTTAAGCCATGTTTTTCTGTTCCAGAAGATTGGGTCCTTCTTAAAGCATCAAGAAAAGGGAACACTTATGTTTTGGACATGAACAACACCTCACTCACAAGACATGAAACATGCCTCCTATCTAAGTCATCAGAAGATGAATCTCAATTGTGGCATAGAAGGCTTGTCCATTCTAACATGAAGAACATGAACAAATTGGTGAAAAATGACTTAGTCATTAGATTGCCAAAGAAAGAGTTTCATTACGCAACTCATTGTTCTTCTTGTTACAAAGGAAAACAACATAGAGTGTCTCATAAATCCAAAACTATCAATACAAATACTACACCACTCAAATTGCTTCACATGGATCTATTTGGTCCTACCAATGTGATGAGTATTGGACAGAGACAATATTGTTTGGTGATAGTTGATGATTTCACTAGAGTTACATGGGTCTTTTTCTTAAAACAAAAGAGTGAAACATCGGAAACATTAATGGACTTTGTCATCAAGAATGAGAATCAACTTGATGTAAAAGTTAAAACTTTTAGGAGTGACAATGGTACTGAATTTGTTAATTCTGACTTGGATTTCTTTTGCAGGACTAAAGGTATTGCAAGGCAATACAGTGCACCAAGAACTTCACAACAAAATGGAGTTGCTGAAAGAAGAAACAGAACACTTATTGAAGCAGCCAGAACAATGCTTGCATACTCACAATTGCCAATCACCTTTAGGGCTGAGGTAGTGAATATTGCATGCAATGTTCAAAATAGAACATTAATTATCAAAGAACATAACAAAACACCTTATGAGCTGTTATTTAAAAAAAACCTTACACTCTGTTTTAAACATAAAAGAATCATTGGGAAAATTTTTAGAAAAAGCCTATGTTGGTTTCTTTGTTGGATATTCTTTAACATCTAAATATTATAGGATATATAAACCAGAACATAACACAACACATATTGATGAACATAACATATCTCTTACCTCGCTTGCCATGGGTGGAACTTTGTTTTCCATGTGAGTCATTAAAGCTTGATTTTCTTCCAAGACTTCCTTCTCATACATACTCCAGTCACAGGTTCCATCTTGAAGAATGATCAGCCCAGATTCTTTTGAGTTGCTTGTTCCCGCTGTGTACTAGTGGCTGGTGGGGATGAGTTGGCAAGTTGTGGTTGCCTGAATGATCTTTGAGATGATGATGTTTGTTTAGACCGATGTTGCTGTTGTTGTGTTGAGTCAGGATTTTTTGATTGCATTCTTTAGAGAAGTGTCCATAGAGATTGCACTTGAAGCATCTTACCTTGGATTTATCAATACCAATCCATGATGATTTACTTGCAGCAGCCAAATTCTTGTTTCTTCTGAGATATTGTTTGGCTCTATAGGCAATCATTGCCATTTGCCATTGTAGATCCATCTCCTACACTACATCTGGAGGTAATTCTTCCCAGTCTTGTTGGCACATGTTTGCAGAGGTTAATGAGCTTCCCAAGTAAGCTTGAAAACTTGAACTGAAAGCTACAAAAGCTGTTTTTTGTTCTTCAGAGTCCAGAATGACTGTGATGGACTCTGGTTCTGATGATGTATCTCTTTGATCATCAAGTCTTCCTTTCTCTTTTCTTGACTTACTTTTAGAAGATTTCTTAAGAGGTTTTGAAGCATAGAAGCTTACTTCCTCTTCATCTTCACTCAAAGTACAAGAGTTGTCACCATCATTGTTGGAAATAAAGGCACTTCCAGCACTTCTTGTTTCTTTAAAGTGATATGGTGTTACATGAGTTCTCACACTCTTGTTTCTTGATTTCTTATTCATTTCAAGAGCATCAACTTTAGCTACTAGAGTATCTAGACCAACTGCTTTGAGGTCAATGGTGTTCTTGAACATTGATACAGTTTGCTTCCAACTTTCTGGTGAAGTATGAAGCATCTTCTTGTTCAATTCCTCATTTGTGTATTTCCACTCCATGATGTTCATCTCTGTAACAAGTTGCATAAACCTATGGAGTTGTTAATATGATGAAAAGTTTCATATTGTGAATGAAGGGTGTCCTTCCTAATGCTTTGGATTTCATCACTCCCTTTACAGAGTGTATGAAGAATCTTCCGTAAGGAATTAGCTGTTTTGTAATTTTCACACCTGATTAATAATTCCTCTGGTAAAGCCATACTAAGCAAACTGTATGCTTCAATATCAACTTTAACCTTCTTAACATCATCAGGTGACAGATCTTTTTTACTTATAGGTTGATTATTGTCATTATAATCCGGCCCAAAAGTGGGTTGATGTGAATCCAAGGATCGTCAACAGGAATTATCAGTGTCAATCGATGTCAAGTCAACGTTTGCGGAATTAACGTTGATTTGGTTTGATTGTGTTAAACAACTTTAAATATCAATAAAAGATCAAGAACACACGTAACAAAACACAATTAATGATTAATCAGTATTTTATTATAATGTGTTGATGATTACAAAAGTATTGAATGAACGATATCAAAGAATGCTATGAAGGTATGATTGCTAAGGTTTGATTGAAAGACTTTGGTGATTGTTGTATTGCTATTGCTGCTCTCAATCAATCAATCGTCTAACTCAATCGTGTTTAAATCGAAACCTAGGATCCATATATATAGACAGAGGTGTTTCAGTTATAGGAAACACCGGATCTCTTGGGATTTGATTTGTTTCTGTTAAGGAATCATCGGATTTCTCGGGATTCGCATAACCGCCTTGTTGACTTGTTGACTTGTACCACTTGTATAATACAAGTGTTTGGACTCCGCAGGAATATTGTCTTCAGTAGTAATTTGTTCTTCCGTAGATATTGTTCTTCCGAAGGTAACTTGTTCTTCCAAAGGTATCTTGTTCTTCCGAATGTATCTTGTTCTTCCGAAGGTAACTTGTTCTTCCGAAGGTATCTTGTTCTTCCGAAGGTAACTTGTTGTTCATCCGCAGAAGATCTTTGGATGTATAATTACTTGTAAGAAATATATCTACGGAAGAACAAAATGTTCATCCGTAGATATTTCTTACACTTGGTCAATTTCACAAATTGACTAATTATAATGTTTGTTCCTGCAACCATACATAAACCAACACATATATAAATGGGTTAACCTATATATTTAATGCATACACAATAATGAAATACAAAAGTTTATTATAGATATTAATTCAAGTACTAAGCCTATACATTATGACTAGATCTACTTATTCTAGACCTAACAATACTCCCCCTTAGGCTTAGATACTTGCAATCAGTTCTTCAAAACTGAAAGATCCTTGACTCTGGCAATAATTTTGTTGTAGAAGTAAGAAACAGCAGTCTTCTGATCATCATACTTGTAGTTAATCTTCATCTTGCTAAACTTCTTCAGAGTCTCATAACTGATTCCCAGAACATCTTCCTCTGTAGTGAGTGTGTCTAACACCTTGTTGTTATTCACCACTTCTAGCTCATCTTGTTCTGAAATTCTGAGTTCTGTTACTTCAACAAAAGTTTTTCCCTTCAGCAGTCCAGCATTGAACCTTCTTCTTTTGTATGCTTTGGCATGTAGTTTGTCAATTACTTGAATCACATGGACATGCAGGAACAGATCATTTTGTGCTTTTTCATCAGTCAGCTTAGGAAAGAATTTGTCATTTAGATATGAAGTGTAGCTGGGATGGAGTAGTTTGATTTCAACAGGATCAAAGATCCTGATCTTCTCAGCTTTCTTGTTCTCAGCATTTCTTAGTAGGACTAACTCCTTTGTCTTCTCAACATAACCCCATTCAGTGATTGGGTATGTGAATTGAGTCCCTTCAATGCATTTGAGTGCTGCTTTGTTTCTGTTGTTGTAGCCAACCCTTTTCAAGAATTCATCATCTACATGTTCTGAGGCATTGGACTTGTATCTTTTGAGCCCTTTAATTCTCTTCTGATGTTCTATATCTTCTCTTTTAGCTTCTATCAGCACATCATCTTTAAATTTTGTCTTCAACTTTCCCACTAGAGTTGAGAAATCTCTTCCTCTAGGGTGAATTGGATAATTGCTGATGATTAAACTTTGAAGATCTTTGTTGTCATTCTCTGGCAGACTCACCACTGAGAGTACATCATGGAAGTATTCAACTCTTCCAGATGTTCTTTTAATAATGGCACAATCCCAGTCTGGATCATATTTCCAGGCCATGATCCTGTTTTCTTCCATAGAGCTGGGAGTTGTGAGGTGGTCTATCAGTTGAATTAGAGTGGACTTCTGCTCGGTTATCTCTCTAACTGTAGTCCCAAGTGGCCATACTTTGCCAGGTATTACTTCTCTTGGCTCTCTGATCAATTTCTCCTTTCCTTTGTGCTGATCTTTAGGTTCAACTGTTATAGGTTCAGCAGGAAATTTGCTTTGTTCCTCATAAGATGCATGTGGAGCTTCAGTTCTGAATCTTACTCCAGTATCTAGCTCAACTTTCATCACATGCTCAATCATCCTTCTGAGTTCCCCTACTGATCTTCCTTTAAGCTCATGAGGTTTGTAATTATGGCCTTGTAACCAGCAAGTCATGTTGTATTTGCTCAGTTTGGCTGTGTCACAATGTCCCAACTCCTTCTTTGTTTTCTGAATGGATTGAAAGGTGCTGAAGGCTTCATAATCACAATTTGGAATCATAAAGCATGCAAGCTCAAATTCTTTTAACAGATTCTTCATCTCAGTCATGTTTAGTCTCTCAACCATGTCATAAGGGAAACCATGGTTTATAAGTGTCATGAACATGGTTGATTCAGGCCTCTCTTCTAATATGTCACTTGTAGTCAGAAGATCATCAGCCTTTGAGACTTCTTGTTCTGGTGGAGAATCTCCTTTGATTAGTTCTTCCCACTCTTCATCACTTTCATATTCTTTCTGAGAGATAGGCTTCACAGTAGATAAATCTACTAAAGGGGTGTGTTCAGGAGAGGTCAGCTTTTGTTTCTTGGAGGCACTTTCATCAATAGTTATCTTCTTCTCAGCAGTACCAAGATACTTTCTTTTCCTTGAGTACAGGATCATCTCTTTTGATGCCTCAGGAGATTGTTTTGTTTGTGCAGTTGAAGCCTTAGCATTAGATTCCAACGTACTGATCTTCAATTTCAGCTGCTCATTCTCTTCTTCTTTTCTCTTTATCATATTTAACTGAACAGTCATAGTGCTAGATGCTTGTTCAAATTTCATCATGATCTTTTCTTTTTCTTTATTCTCAGATTCTGCTGACTCTTTAAGCTCAGCTTCCTTATCCAGTAAAGCATCAATGACTTCTTTATCACTTTGAGCATCTTCTCTCAGTCTTTTTATTATTGCTTGTTGTCTCATCAACTCTTCATCCTTTTCTTTGATCATTCCCTTTCAGTTCTTGTATTCTTTCCTTTCTTTTGTTTGATTTGAGTACCAGCTTGTTGTACTCAGCAACCAGATAGCTCTTGCTGACAGGGATGTCATTATCACTTAAATCATCTTCATTATAAGCAATAACTTCAATATGATCTGCTGCCGCATCTACTTCCTGATGCTGAGACTCAATCTCATCATCTTTAACTTCCTCTTGCTCAATACTTGTTGAGCTTGACTTTGGTTCAGTTGCTTGATCTACATGCTTTTGATGAGTTTGTTGTTTTTGATGATCAGTCACTGGAGATACTTGTTCAGTTTCAATTGAATGCACAGGGGATTCAGTTTTGGATAATGACAGTTTGACTGTACTTGCTTCTGAGACTAATTCTGTCTCCCTAGTGTAGATACTCTCAGTAGCTGAATTTGTAGGATTTGGAGGTTGTTGGTAAATTTGCATCTGAAGCTGATTTGGTGATTGGGGTTGAATGGGAGATATTGGTTCAGTATTTTGGCTGGCTGGTGATTGTGGTTGGGGTGTTTGTTGTTGATTTGGTGATTGATGGAGGATTGGTGAAATTGGTTCTGTGTTTTGGCTAGCTGGAGATTGTGGTTGGGATGTTTGTTGTTGTTGTGGTGATAGTTGGAGGATTGGATAGATTGGGTCTGTATTTTGGCTGGGAGGAGATTGTGGTTGAGGTGTTTGTTGTTGTTGAGGTGATGTTTCTGGTGAGGGAGTGTCTTGAGCAGAATTGGTTGCAGAGTTCTCTTGTTCAATTTCCCAAACAAGCTCTTGAGGTATGTCTGCATTAGCATCAATCACATGAGCAAACATGTCAATGTCACCTCCTTCATATTTCCCAGAGATTTTGTTCAGCACAGATCTGCCAAGGTGTGCTTGAATAAACACACCACCTTCCACAGATGTTCCAGGCAGGTCTGCATTAATGATGAGCTGAATGAACCTTGGAAACATGTACATCTTTTCAGCCTTCTGTACTCGAATGTGATCACACAAACAATTGAAGATGTACTTTGAGTAATTGTAAGTCCTTCCCTCAAAGATGCCAATGATACCAGATGATATATGTCTTGAAAATCTGTCAAGCCCAGATTTTCTGTTTGAGATACACTTCAGATAAGTGTGACACAAAAATCTGTATGGCTTACAGAGTCTTCCCTTCTTAATTTCTCCCTTTTCAAAGTCTCCATCATACCCCATTAAGAGAAAAACCTTTTCTATGTATTCATTTTCAAATACATCAGGGTGTTCGGCTTCAACATCTCCTAGTTCAAGAACCCTTCTTATTGTTTGTTCATCAATTCTCAGCCTTCGATTCTTAACTTCAGCAATAATGCCTTCACCATCTTCTTCTATGTATGCAGAATTCCAGAAATCACTGATATGAGCTCGATAAATCATCGGCTCTGCTGATAGGGCATAGAATATCCTCGATCTTCTTAGATATCTCATAATTTCTTGACATCCTTCTGACACAGGAATATATCTACGGAAGAACAAAATGTTCATCCGTAGATGTTTCTTACACTTGGTCAATTTCACAAATTGACCAATTATAATATTTGTTCCTGCAACCATACATAAACCAACACATATATAAATGGGTTAACCTATATATTTAATGCATACACAATAATGAAATACAAAAGTTCATTACAGATATTAATTCAAGTACTAAGCCTATACATTATGACTAGATCTACTGATTCTAGACCTAACAGTTGAATATAAGGACCTTTTGTTATTGAAACCCATAAGTCTGAATCTGTAAATTTTACATGATTCCTGAACTTAATTTTCCACGATTTAAAATCTGCTTTTGTTTCTAACTTTGGAGGCTGGTAAGATGATCTACTAAAGTTGCTCATGATTAGTTAAGATCTAAGACTTCAACTAATGAATTTGTTCAATGGATATGAACAATTTATTGATGTTGATCAATAGCTAAGATCTGCTATTCAATTGATTTGAATATAGATCCAAGTTAATCAAACTATGTACTTGCTGAATGACAAATCCCAAATCACATAAAAACTATTTGCTTAAAAGAAAAACAATAGATCTGATCAGTAAAAACTGACAAATCTAGAGAATTTAGTAAACAATTAAACACAATTAACACTGATAGATCAATCGATCTAAATCAATGAGCACTTGGCTCTGATACCACCTGTGAATCCAAGGATCGCAATCAGGAATTATCAGTGTCAATTAAGTCAAGTCAACGTTTGCGGAATCAACGTTAACTTGGTTTAATTGTTTGAATTAATTTCAAAATCAATAATTATTAAGATGAACGCAATGAATGAAACACAATTAATGATTAGACAAATATTCAATTCAAACGTATTTCATTAAAAACATATTAATGATTACAGATGAATAAAGAATGAATGAATGAATGATATTGATTTTAGTGTTTGATGATGTGACGGCTGCTAGAGTTTTGATTTGTGTGATTAGATGTGATGTTTGGTTATCGTAATGTTGCTTGGATGTTAGCTAGCGAAGCCGTCCTTTGATGTGAAACCTAAGATCCATATTTGTAGACAATAATGTTTCTGTTAAGGAAATATCGTATCTCTTGGGATTTGGAATTGTTTCTGTTAAGGAATCACCGGATCTCTTGGGATTCGCATAACTGCCTTGTTGACTTGTTGACTTGTAACACTCGTATCATTTAAACACAAGTGTTTGGACTCCGCAGGAATATGGTTTTCCGTAGATGATTGTTCTTCCGCAGAAGCTTTGTTCTTCCGAAGCTATCTTGTTCTTCCGAATGTACTTTGTTCTTCCGAAGCTATCTTGTTCTTCCGAGAGCACTTTGTTCTTCCGAAGCTATCTTGTTCTTCCGAAGGTACTTTGCTTCCGAATATCTTCAGGATATATTTTACTTGTAAGAGACATATCTATGGAAGAACAAAATGTTCATCCGTAGATGTTTCTTACACATGGTCAATTTCAGAAATTTACCAATTATAATGTTGTACCTGCAAACATACATAAATCAACACACATATATGGGTTAACCTATACATTTAATGCATACATAATAATGAATTATAAGTATTCATTACATTCAAGTTTTAAGCCTATACAAAATGGACTAGATCTATTGATCCTAGACCTAACAGGGTTTTAATTCTTAAAAGTAACATCCGTTGGAATTCCCCCAATTCATATGAACCATAGAAACGGATGCAACAAATTGAAGCCTAATTCGTTATTGTTAACGAAATCAAACAAGGGGCTTTTTTTAGCACATGAAATCGAGTATGTGGTTGAGTGGAATTACCAGATTTTGATGTGGAATTGATGAAGACAAGAAGAAACCAAGTCGCGACAGAGGAGAGTCGATTCAAGATGATTTGGCCGATGATAACCCAATTAGTTGTAAATTAAGCTTCTTAGACGATGTGTGACAAAAGCCCTCTATCAATTTTGGACGAAAATGTATAGAAGGTGAGGTTCGACTAGGTTGAAGGTCGTGATGATTGTGATGCTCGATTGTGGTGTGTTCGTGTGTTTTAGATGAAATTGAGTGTTCAGTTAGCTTTGCGGTCACTGTCATCATCGTCATCATCGTCATCATCGTCATCATCGTCATCATCGTCATCATCGTCATCATCGTCATCATCGTCATCATCGTCATCATCGTCATCATCGTCATCATCGTCATCATCGTCATCATCGTCATCGTCGTCATCATCGTCATCGTCGTCATCATCGTCATCATCGTCATCATCGTCATCATCGTCATCATCGTCATCATCGTCATCGTCGT
>CM046037.1:32569044-32586544 GCA_025215565.1 Flaveria ramosissima | reverse complement strand
TATCTTCATAGCTTATATTATTAGCTTTTAATTAACGAATTAATGAAAAATTAAAGGATGAACCCCGCTAAGATTAGAGACATTGAAAACAAAGGCGGATCTAACTTTGAGACATTGAAAACAGGATGAACCCCGCTAAGATTAGAGGGTAGTTCCTGTTTATAAACCACTTTCCCGACCCTTTTCAGAATCTTGAAAGGTCCTACAAACCGTGGATCTAACTTACCCTTCTTTCCAAAGCGAACAACTCCCTTCCATGGCGTGACTTTAAGAAGAACCATCATCTCCAACTTGGAATTCCAACGACTGCACATCTTTTTATCCGCATAACTCTTTTGTCGACTTCTAGCCACTTCTAGATTTTTACGAATCGTGGAAACTTTATCGGTCGTTTCTTGTATGAGTTCAGGACCAGTGATGAAATTTTCACCAATGTTCGTCCAACAAATCGGGGAATGGCATTTGCGACCAGAAAGTGCTTCGAAAGGTGCCATCTTGATGCTCGAGTGGTAGTTATTATTATAAGAGAATTCCGCTAGAGGTAAATGCGTATCCCAGTCACCACCAAAGTCAAGGACACAAAGGCGTAGCAAATCCTCCAAGGTCTGAATGGTTCGCTCAATTTGACTGTCCGTTTGAGGATGGTAAGTTGTGCTTAAATCAAGTTGAGTACCCAAGAGTTCTTGCATAAACGGCAAAGTGCGAAGTGAAACAAGCATATCGGTCGGATATGATATGCAAGGGTACGTCGTGACGACTCACAATCTTATCAATGTATATACGAGCCAACTTTGATGTTTTGTAAGTGTCACGTATGGGTATGAAATGCGCCTATTTGGTCAAACGGTCAACGATCACCCATATGCTATCATGACCGCGTGAGGTGCGAGGTAATTTTGTTATGAAATCCATGGATATATGTTTGCATTTACACATGGGGATTTCAGGTTGCTCAAGCAATCCACTGGGATGTTGGTGTTCAGCCTTAACCTTTGTACACGCAAGACATTTAGCTACGTAAGTAGCGATGTCTTTCTTCATCCCAGGCCACCAATATTGCCCACGCAGATCCATATACATCTTATCGGACCCAGGGTGAATGGAGTAACGAGTTTGATGAGCTTCGTTCATGATGAAAGTACGAAGATTATCACGGTTTGGAACCCAGATCCGATTTAAGAAATATAGCAATCCATTGGGTTTCGTTTCCAGTTGAGCTCGAAGATTATACTCTAATTCTTCACCCATCTTTCCTTCCATTTGAACTGCTTGTTGAGCCTCCAAGATGCAAGTCTCAATATTGTTTTCAATCCCCAAATATTGTAGCAAAACTATAGTCTCATTGATATCCAAACGAATTTCCGTATCGAACTCTCCCAAGGTATCAAACCATTGTCGTCGATCGCGAATTCTTGTAACGAGACCATCTTGTTATGAACCTTACGACTTAGTGCATCGCCTACGACATTCGTCTTTCCAGGATGGTAACGAATATCACCGTCATAATCACTAATCAAATCGACCCAATGACGTTGTCTCATGTTGAGATCTTTTTTATTGAAAACGTGTTGTAGGCTTTTGTGATCAGCATAGACTATGCATTGCGTTCCATAAAGGTAATGCCTCAAAATTTTTGAGGCAAAAACCACAGCACCAAGTTCAAGATCATCGGTCATGTAATTCACCTCATGGACCTTCAATTGTCTCGATGCATATCCTATGACCTTTCCTCGCTGCATAAGAATGCAACCAAGGCCTTGCCTAGATGCATCGCAATATACACTGAAGTCGCCATTTCCATCGGGATGTGTTAAGATAGGAGCATTACACAACTTGTGTTTTAACGTTTCGAAGGCTTCTTCCTGCTCAGGCCCCCACTCGAATGGTTTATTCTTTTGAGTTAGGGATGTAAGCGGTTTCGCAATTCTTAAGAAATTGGAAATGAAACGCCAGTAGTAACTCGCTAAACCAAGAAAAGAACGAACTTCGGTTGGGGTTTTGGGAACACACCAATTTTTCACAGCTTCCACCTTTGCAGGGTCAACGTGAATTCCTTGGCTATTCACCACATGTCCTAGAAATTGGACCTCCTCAAGCCAGAATTCGCACTTTGAAAACTTTGCGTACAGTTGCTCTTTCTTTAGCAGATCAAGAACTTGTCGCAAGTGGAGTTCATGATCGGTTTTAGACTTTGAATAAATAAGAATATCGTCAATGAACAAAATCATAAATTTGTCCAAGTAGGGCTTGCATACTCGATTCATGAGATCCATAAAGACAGCAAGAGCATTTGTTAACCCAAAGGCCATAACCATAAACTCATAATGTCCATATCGAGTACGAAACGCAGTTTTCGGAATGTCATCGTTGTGAACACGTAGTTGATGATAGCCAGAACATAAATCGATTTTTGAGAATATAGTAGCTCCTTGGAGTTGATCGAAGAGGTCATTCATACGAGGAAGAGGGTATCGGTTCTTGATAGTTAGTTTGTTGAGTTTACGATAATCGATGCACATACAGAACGATTCATCTTTCTTCTTCACGAACAGCACAGGTGCACCCCATGGCGAAGAACTAGGACGGATAAAGCCCTTATCAGACAGTTCTTGAAGTTGACTGGATAACTCTTGCATTTCCGATGGTGCAAGTCGATAAGGTGACTTAGCCACAGGGTTCGCTCCCGGAATCAAGTCAATCTTAAACTCGACTTCACGCACAGGAGGTTGACCACTAAGGTCATCGAGAAACACTTCTGGAAAGTCTCGTACAATCGAAATATCCTTAAGGTCTTTCCCTTTAACTTTTGTGTTGACTACATAGGCCAAGAAGGCCATGTAATTCTTACTTAAACATTTGCGGGCTTGTGTACACGACATAAGTTTGAGTCCCTTGGAGGATTTTTCACCGAAAACTTTCAATGTATCCCCCGAAGGTAAAGGAATTCGGATGCATTTCTTGAAACAAATGATTTCCGCATGATATTTGGCTAACCAGTCCATGCCGATGATAATGTCAAAACTTCCAAGTTTCATGAGAATAAGATCAATAGGAAAATCATGCTCGTTTAGACTCAAAATGCAATCATGAATAATGACGTCAATGGTGATGGGTTCTCCATCGGCAACTTCAATGGTGAATGGCTTTTCTAACTTCGTATCAGACTTAGCAAGTACGAGTTCGAATTCTAAAGAGACAAAACTCTTATCGGCTCCCGAATCAAACAAGACGTAAGCATAGGATTTGTTAACAAGAAACATACCTGTTCAGTTTTAAGATGTTTATCGATACGGGTAAAGCAGCAGTTTTAGATTATAAGGATTAAGATTTGATTTGACATAATGTTCACCACGTCGTTATTTGCTTTTGCTTGATTTGCGTTAATGTTGAAAGCACGACCTCGAGCTTGTGGAACGTTACCTGCAAGACGAGGGCATTGTGGGCGAAAATGGTCGGTTTCCCCACAATTATAGCAAGCTTGGTTGGCAACTAACGTAGCATTGTTTGGTGCACGATGACATGTAGCAACTAGGTGACTATATTTCCCGCACAGTGAGCAAATGCGACATGGATTATTCCCCGCATGATGATACTTGAAAATGTTACACAACGGCTGAGGGCCAGCGTAGGCTCTAGCAGCAGGAGCTTGTGTAGCAGGAGCAGGTTGCCTTAGGGGTACTTTAGGTGTGGCCACAACAAAGTTTCGGGCTGGAGTAAACTTGTGCTTCTTGTTGTTGTATGATGGTTCATTCTTGACCTCCTTGGTTGCTTCAGGAACCATCTTTTCAGCCCTTTTAGCACCTTTAACAGACAAGGTGCCCGCTCTAATGTGATTTTTAGTGAGTTGAGCTGTGATAGTAATTGCTTCCTCCAGAGTTGTGGGTCTACTCCCTACCACAGCGTCTTGAATTTGAGGTGGTACTACCTTGATGAACTTTTAAATATTATAGGGTACGGTATCAACCATGTGAGGCAAAAGGATACTCAGCTCATTGTGCCTAGTTGAGTAAGCCAAATGATCCCCACCATCCTGCTTAAGGTTCCAGAATTCTTCCTCAAGCTTTTATAGCTCACTCCTTGGGCAAAACTTTTGGATCGCAATGTTCTTGAACTCATCCCATGACAATGCCAACACAGCATCAGCACCTTGGTTCCTCTTCTCGTTTTTCCACCACGTAAGCGCCCTTTGTGGAAGAACACTTGTGGCATAACGGACCTTGAGTGCCTCGGGACACTCACTATTGATGAAGGTGTTCTCCATGCTCTCAAACCACTCAAGAAGTCCAGTGACTCCTTCTTTTCCATTAAAGCTGGTGGGTTTGCAGAAATTGTAGTGCTTGAATGTGCAGGTTTGGTTGTTCCTTCCTTGATTTCCACTATTCTCTCCTTGCCCATTGTTGCCATTGGAGTTATTACTAGCATTTGCTATTAAATAGCCATTCAGTTCAGCGACCATAGTTGGAAGAACGGCAACCATTTGTCGAGAGATCATAGCAATTTTGCGGTCAAAGCTACCACGCTTTTCATGATGACGAGACATTCGGGATATAGAATAAGTTAGACATGGAAATTTTGAGGTAAGGATAGTAAATCAAGCAATAATTATTCAGGACTTGTAAAACACACACAGGATGATTCCATTTTATCAATAGGAAACATTGACATGTCAAGGAAACTTAACTCCAATTTGCCTTAGGAAGCTTGTGTATTTTGACTATAGCTTATCACTCATCCCGAAAATCCCCAGGTAAGCATAACTAGTCCCGCAGTTGATTGGGATTTATGCGAAATGCTTACCTTAGCCCGAGGGCTTTTTGCCAGAAAATCCAGAATACAGGTGTCTATGAGTCACACAATTTCCTTTTAGGCTAATGGAATTAGAACCTTGATGAGATTTTCATAGATTAGACATAGAGTCTAGAGAGTTGAATCTTTCGATATAATGTGTACGATCCCACGTGTCATCGAGAATAAGTTTAAGAAAATTTCATCGCCTTGAAGATAAGAGATTAAGGATAGGCATAAAGACAGGCTAGGCAATCAAGTTTCCACTTAAAGAGAAATTTTAACTAAATAGCATTAAGTAGCACATTGTGAAGTCGCTGGATCGGTTGGCATCCGAGCGTGTTCTTGACGGAAGGATAAGATAAACCAAAAGACAAACAAGAGCACGAACAAGAATACAATGGTTTCATTGATAAAACCTAATGATTACAAGCTCGTTAAACATAAAAATCACGACTTTTGGCAAGGGGAGATAGAGCAGGATCTCCCCTCTCATCCGGCAGCACGTAAGCCCCGGGCACACTCTTAAAAACCCTAATCTTTACACAATGAAACTGGTATTTATAGGCCTCAGCCCATATCAGATGCGACTGGGCCCATTCGTACGATTGGACCATGCATATGGTTCAATCGTACGATTGGACCATACGTATGGTTCAATCGTACGACTGGACCATACTTATGGTTCAGTCTTACGAATGGCCCAATAGCATCTCTCAGTCGCACGACTGGTCCATTAGCATGGTTCAGTCGTACGACTGAGTCCCATTCGCATATGCTCCCGCGAATGACTCAGTTTCATGTGTTTACAACATATCAAGTGTATTACATTAAGCCTAGACTATTCGTCAAGCGACGGACACACTATATATGACAATATATGCTCCAACAAATTCCCCCTTGGACGTTGCTTGCGAATAGTAGATAACACCTCTTACAATCTTCAGTCAATCTTTGCTCTGGTTTCCAATAGAATCAAACGAAAAACCATATTAGCCAACGTTGCTGATCCATCAGGTTGCTACAGTATCCCTGAAAATGAATTTAGCCATAATAGCTTTTGTTTACTTTGCAGAACACCATCATAGCAGCAAGATTCCCCATATGACTGATTTTTCCAGATAATGACATGAACAGTTTTTCATTGCTCCAATCTTCACACAGGCTAACCTGATTAACATTAACACCTGCAGAGATTCCCCCTCAAATTCAGCATATCCCAATATATAAACATTGTGCTCTCCTGGCGTCTTCATACGGTGTATTGGGCAAAAAGTAGAAGGTTCCAATCCACAGCTGACAATCTCAAACAAATCAGCATGCACGCAGATTTATCATCAGAAACCAGCTCATATCATCACTTTCTGATTGCGTCTTCAATTTCTCTATACATGGATTCCCCTTAAAATCAGAATCCTCTCTGTGCGGATAAATATAACTTGAATGGCCCATAAATAGTCACATGCTCCTGACTACCCCACAAAATTAGCACCGACTGCTGACATCTTCTCTTCTCTCTTTCGTGTTCTAACTACATTCATCTATTCTGGAAGTCCAACGAATAATGGGGTATCCATCGAACTTATTTGACAAAAGAATCTCAGGATGAATGTGCTTTGCTCATCCTCAAATCTGTGCAAGAGGTAGTTCCAGACCTTATTTTTTACTGGAACACCGTTCATTCGTATGACATGGAAGACAAATATCACATACGTGTGAATGGATGTTACGAATGATATATTCGTGCGACTGGTCATAAGACTGGTCCAGTAGCATGACTTGGACATAAGACTGGTCCAGTAGCATGACTGAACATAAGATTTGTCCAGTAGCATGACTGAACATAAGACTGGTCCAGTCGCACGACTGGACATAAGACTGGTCCAGTCGTATGGTCCAGTCGTACGAATGGTCCATTAGCATGGTCCAGTCGTGCGAATGGTCCATTAGCATGGTCCAGTCGTGCGAATGGTCCATTAGCATGGTCCAGTCGTGCGAATGGTCCATTAGCATGGTCCAGTCGTACGAATGGTCCATTAGCATGGTCCAGTCGTACGAATGGTCCATTAGCATGGTCTAGTCGTACGAATGGTCCATTAGCATGGTTCGCATGAGCGGATCTGCACATAGATTTTCAGATCTGCAGCCGCCATGGCTGCCAAAAACCCTAATCTGATGAATTTTACATGAACCGAAACAAAATAGACATCATCAGATTCGCAAGGGTACGTGGTTCTGAGTTCGATTTTAACCACGAAACAACACACGTAACAAGATCTGAGCAAAACACGAAGTGGGTTTAACGTCAAAGAACATGAAATAGATCTAGAAATCCAGAGCTCGGGTTGCTAGAATGATTGTTAGATCATTCTAGCAGTAACCGGCTCTAATACCAATTGTGAAGTCGCTGGATCGGTTGACATCCGAGCGTGTTCTTGACGGAAGGATAAGAAAAACCAAAAGACAAACAAGAGCACGAACAAGAACACAATTGTTTCATTGATAAAACCTAATGATTACAAGCTTGTTAAACATAAAAATCACGAATTTTGGCAAGGGGAGATCGAGCATGATCTCCCCTCTCATCCGGCAGCACCTAGGCCCCGGGCACACTCTCAAAAACCCTAATCTTTACACAATGAAACTGGTATTTATAGGCCTCAGCCCATATCAGATGCGACTGAGCCCATTCGTACGATTGGACCATGCGTATGGTTCAATTGTACGATTGGACCATACGTATGGTTCGATCGTACGACTGGACCATACTTATGGTTCAGTCTTACGAATGTCCCAATAGCATCTCTCAGTCGCACGACTGGTCCATTAGCATGGCTCAGTCGTACGACTGAGTCCCATTTGCATATGCTCCTGCAAATGACTCAGTTTCATGTGTTTACAACATATCAGGTGTATTACATTAAGGCTAGACTATTCGTCAAGCGATGGACACACTATATATGACAATATATGCTCCAACACACATTAAGAGGCCCTCCTATAACAGGTAGCATTATGTAGCATGCAATAGATAGGCTTACAAGATCATAAAGATTTTTCATGTAGGGTTCCTATATTAGCTATAGTCTAGTTCATCATTTCTAATAACCTAAATCCCTATATTTATGAGCTCTGATACCAATCTGTTACACCCCAACCATAACGGCTGAAACGTTGAGATGTGAAGGTTAAGATTGTTCAAAGACACATAACACTACCATTAAATGTAAATATAATTAAACATAAGTTTTAATGAAACATTACAACCAAAAGTCTCAAGCAAACAACCAAAGCATAACATAAAGTTCAACAACTCAAATTAAAAATAAGTCTTTTATTTCTAGGTCCAATCCTAGATGTGTCCGCTTCAAAAATCTACCATTAAGCTTGAGTATTTCCTGAAACATGTTAAAAATAAAGTCAACAATTGAAGTTGGTGAGTTTCCATGGGTTATACATACATATAACAATTTACAAGAAGCAATTCATGTCATAGGTTAAGAAATAAGATAAGAATATAGATAGCATAATGATACAATCAAACCTTGACAAAGATGGCCACAATAAGTTATAACGATTAGCTAAGTGTACTTGGTTCCCATGATGAACAAGAATACGTCATCAAGAGCCGACAATAACCTCGGCTTTAGCACCAAATAGGCTTGTCAAGCCCATAGATCTATGACGTCGCTAGGCTAGCAATAGTTAATGATTGTTTTTACAAGATGACTATCATAAGGCTCACAAATATTTCAAATAACCATGATAAGTTTATAAACGAATTGCTAGTGCATTACAAGTTTCAAGATGGTTTACAAGTGTATGTTTATAAGATTAACATGTTTCACCCTAAAAGGTGTGAAATAAAGTAAAAAAGAGGGCACGAAAAACTCATATCATATAGAAGATGAACTTAAGCGAATAACAAGAAAATAAGATTTCTCCGAAGATTCCTTTTACAGCTTACCTAAATGTGTAAGTTCCAAGATTAAGATTAATGATATGATTAACGACTAAATGTAAATTAGGGTTTCAATTGGAAATTGGGGTTTTAATGAAATAATGTTATCGATTATATTTTGATTCAATAAAAATGGAATGAGTTAATTAAATAATCATTTGAAAATGATACTAAATTATTAAGAAAATTAAATAGTTTCCAATTCATAATAATTGATAACTAAAAATTAAGATTTAAGATGTGAAAATAATTAATTTCACAATTTGTTAAATAACGACTTGTCCAAAATAATAATTTATTATTTAAACAAGTTATTATATAACTTATTTGATTTCAAGGCCATGTTACAAAATAATAAAGAAATAAATTTCTATATAATGTTTGTTATAGTGTTTATTTTATGAAATAAAATTATAAATTTATATTGTTTGAAAATTATACAGAAAATAATTTGATAACTTTTAGGATAATTTTAGTTATCAAAAATGATTTTTATAAGAAATATGAATTTTATGTAATTTTAGTAAATAAAGAAAACCATTTTAAAAAAAATCTAAGGGTGCCCGGGTTCGAACTCGGGACCTCTGTTGAGTAAGGGTGTGCTCTTAACCGGTAGGCTGGGCGCCTATGCCTGTTAAAAGTTTAGGTTTTAATTCTTAAAAGTAACATCCGCTGGAATTCCCCCAATTCATATGAACCCTAGAATCGGATTGCCACAAATTGAAGCCCAAATTGTTATTGTTAACGAAATCAAACAAGGGGCTTTTGTTTAGCACATGAAATCGAGTATGCGGGTGAGCGGAATTACCAGATTTTGATGTGAAAACGATGAAGACAAGAAGAAACCAAGTCGCGACAGAGGAGAGTCGATTCAAGATGATTTGGCCGATGATAACCCAATTAGTTGTAAGTTAAGCTTCTTTAGACGATGTGTGACAAAAGCCCTCTGTCAATTTTGGACGAAAATATATAGAAGGTAAGGTTCGACTAGGTTGCAGGTTGCGATGATTGTGATGCTCGATTATGGTGTGTTCGTGTGTTTTATATGAAATCGAGTGTTCAGTTAGCTTTAGGGAATCGATTAGGTGATTTGCCCTCAATTACAACAGCATGATATGATCAGTTTCGATTCGAACGGTTAAGCCTTGAATGCAACTTTCGGTTTCTAGTTTAAATGTTCATAACAGCCCTTTAAGTCGAATTAAAACATGTTCATGGCTTCAAAACGGACCATTGATCGATTTAATAGAATTAATTTGGGTGTAAAACGGTTAATTGGAGCGCGGAGGAGTCGGTGGAGGACCGCCGGAGGCCGGTCACCTAAAACACGGGGGGGGGGGGGGAGGTTTGGATTGGTTTTTAAGAAAATTACATATTTGGCCCCTGTAATTTAACTTTTTGCCATTTTTTGTTAAATCTTTCTATTTCAAGTTTTTAAAATGACATAATACCCCCCTTTAACTTATTAAAATCTAAGTTTTTAAACACTTTTAATTTATTATTTTATTTAAACTTTATAAGCTTTTGTTTATTCACATTAATATCCAAAGTTTATAAATATATTTATTATCATTATTATTATTATTATTATTATTATTATTATTATTATTATTATTATTATTATTATTATTATTATTATTATTATTATTATTATTATTATTATTATTATTATTATCATCATCTTGATAAAATAAATTATTAGCTTTTAATTAATGAATTAATGAAAAATAAAAGGAACAAGCATAAATAAGCCCACATAGTTTCATTATTGACAAAAAGGACCCTTACAAGAGCATAACGAAGATAACATTTAGTTAACAATAACCTGGAAGGTTACACATACGTACCTACAGTGTTATATATATGTATTGACATTTTTACGTATACGTAACAATTGTGTCTATCTCGTACATTGTGTTCTTTGTAGTCAAAGCCAAACGCTTTGATAATCGTTCGATCCATCATCATCTTTCATCCATTATCCTCTTCGATTCATCACTGTCATCACCATTCAAGTTTATCATATTTCACTTTCAACTCACTGCAAAAAAGATGAATAAATAGTCAATGTTTTATATTTTTAGAAAAAAAAATCAAGGCTGATTTTAACATCCTAGTAAATCATTTAAAAAAGATAACAGTTACAGGTTTAAGTTTGATTATTTAAAACAATATTTAGGTCATTTGTACATAACACCAATCAACAAATTTGTAAGTCTATTCTTAAACATGCTTTATTTACTAAATTTAACATATACTAGTAGTCTTCTTAACATAATAAAGTTTTTATGCAATAAGAAGAAGAAATAATAGTTAAAAACCAACTCTACACATGGAACAAAAAAATTGTTTCTAAACAGAAGAAAAATAAAAAATAATAAACTTATTATAATAGAAGAAATGGTAATATTAAATCAACTATGTTAATAAAGGCATCGATCCATGTGCATAAATATTACACATCAACTTTGTTAATAAACCCATCCAAATATTGTAAAAATTATAATTTGTTTTTAATTTGGGATCCACATAATCGAAAATCATATTCTTGATTTAAACATCATTTTCAAAATTAACGTATTAGCCATCTTACCAACTTGGATCTGTAATATTGATTTGAACAATAAATCTTCATTTGAGCTATGATCTTTTTTCTCGTTAGATAAATGGTGAAAGATTAGAGAATTAATAAAAATTTAAGTTAAAAAAGGAGATGAGTTAGGAGTTTAAAAGTTACTAAATTTAAAAGAGTATCAAAATGACCTTCCTAACCTTTTAAATAAAAATTATTAAATTTAAAACAAAAAAGTTTGATTGGTTAGAAAGAGTTTTCATGGTTTTATATATATATATATATATATATATATATATAATATATATATATATATATATATATATATATATATTATATATATATTATATATATATATATATATATATATATATATATATCTATATATATATATGGTTTTGGTTTTGGTTTTATACATGAAAAATTGAACTACATGTGTTCTATCCAATAACTATGTTGTTTTATATATATATATATATATATATATACATATATATATATATATAGAGAGATCATACAGAGAGAGAGATAGAGAGATAGAGAGATACATATAGACATAGATACATATATACATATAGACATATATACATATATACATATATACATATATACATATATACATATATATATACATATATACATATATATACATATATATACATATATATACATATATATACATATATATATGTATACATATATATATATATATATATATATATATATATATATATATATATATATATATATATATATATATATATATATATATATATATATATATATATTGATGGTTTTGGTTTTGGTTTTAAGTTTAACATAATTGAAGGTTTTGGTTTTATGCATGAAAAATTGAACTACATTTGTTCTATCCAATAACTATGTTGTTTTATTGGGTTTGTTTTTCACTTAATTATTATACATGAAACAAAACTTATTCCCAATTTTAAAAACATCCGATGGTTTTTTGGGGTAAAAGAAGACACTACCATTGTTTTGGTCATCACGAAAATAAAACCAAACCGACCATGATCACTGCTTTAAATAGAAAAAACAGGTAAGAGATTCATTCTAAAAATTTCACATAAGTATGTTTGATCAACTCTTCAACCTAAGAATCCACTAATTAAAGAGAAATTAAGTGAGTCGATCATCTGCCTCTTGCAAATGCAATCTGCAAATTACAATTAGATAAGCTAAAATAAAGAATATAACAACATTGGGGAATAGTAAGTCTCTTGATAATGAACACCTTACTGTCTTGAAGGTAACACACCAAAAATGCTACAATGTTTAAAATGCTGATTTAGAAGGTGGCTGTCATGTTGTGAAACTCTGGTGGTGGTTATGTTGAAAGTATAATTATTTTAATCCATACATAGAAGTATCTATGTATAGTTAAACTAGTGGGTGTTTATGTAATTAGTAGAAAGTAACTTAGAGTCTAAGTATGTAAAGGTTATGTATGTATAAGGGTTTAGTGTGTCAAACCTAAAGTTGATAACTATCATGTAGGGTATATATATGTGTGTCAAAGAGTTTGTAAACATAGAATCAACATAATCATTTTCATACGTATATTGTTCTCATCTTTCTCTCAAACACAAATTGATCATCATTCAAGATCATAATCAAGAGCCTACCGATCCTAAAGGGCCAACAGGTTTGTGGTGATTCATGATTGGAATTGGTGGTGGTGGTTATTGATTTTAAAAAGAAACTAAAAAATAAATACTATACTATATTCGTAATTTGAATAAATCATTTAAAGAAAAGTACAGACTTCAATAGAAATAAATAGACTTTATAATTTTTTAAATATACAAAACTCAAAACATGCGGCCGGCGTTAACTATCATGATTTGAAGAATATGTTACATGGGTTATTATTCATACCTTTTTTTTGAAATATATCGTATGTGTACAACATAAAAAATCTTAGTATTTTAAAATACCTTTTTTTTATTTCTTCACATGTAATAACACTTATTATTCATACTAGTTCCGTGGGTTGTTTACTTATTCAACATTATCTTACAAAATAATCTTTTAATTATTGTGATGAAAACCGAGTATTAAAAAATGTTCATGAACATTACACACTTTGCCATTACAAGACATCCATAATATAAAGAGCTAACTAGGAAGAAAGTATTCATAACAAAAGCCCTTTATTACATAGTACTCATGATAGTGCTTTGATATGACAAAGAACAATCAGGTTTTACCATAATTTGTAGAATTACTAGTGGTGGTATTGGTTGTTGGTGGCGGAGATGGGGTGGTTGGTGGCGGAGGTGGGGTGGTTGGAACATCACTACTATTCGAAACCTTACAATAACCACGTAATATATCACCTTCTTCAGAAGTGAAACCAAGAGACCCCATCAAAGATGGCCAACACTGCTTTTCAATTTCAATGATCGCCCTACAACAACCCATCCCTAAATAAGTCTCTCCATTCAAAAAGAAAAGTATGATCTCTCCGGTGCAAGCGTGGAGTTGAAACAACGTATCCCAACAGCCCGTTGAACCGCCATCTTGATCACCATCATCACCTCTGTCGAGCTTGAGCCGTGCCAATAAGGATGGGGCACCAATTGTGGTTGTGTTGGTTAATGACCTTGTGTGGGCCAATATGATCATGGTTGCAAGAACTAGAGTTAGTATGATTTTTGGAGAAGGGTTAGCCATGGTTAGTGGTGTGGTTTTGTGCTTATGATATGTGAGTTTGATTTATAGGAGATGGGTGGTGATGGATCATGGATGTGTTACGGTTATTTGGATGCCAAGGGACGAACATTAAACACACAATATTAAAGATACATACTTTTATAATAAATATATGTATTAACTAATCAATTGAATTCATTAAACTTTAAACAATCGATTATTTGACAATGGTAGAATCAACATTCCATCATATGTATCTTAGCAACCTCTGCCATCATGGTTAGATTAAAATTAAGTGGAATCATGTATATGTTTGTTCTACTTAAATTTTTAATACGTACCAATAGTTGGTGTTATTTTATTACATAAATGATGTAACCAATTTGGATATTGCTTTCTTAACTTTAGAGTTACACCGAAGGTCGTTAGAGTAAGGCTAATCTTAAACAAGGAGAAATTACAAGATTGGTATATATTAGCTGTTTACTAAAACGTAACATAATTGGTTCCTAACATTAATGGATATTAAATTTTGAGGTTATATTTTTCAAAATACTCGAAACATTCTAGTATTTAATATTGAAAATAAAAAGAAGTCAAGCTTTAATAAAATATTTTGGAGCCACTCATCTTCATGTTCATAGGACACCACCCCGAAACACCTCCATATTTGTTATGCATATGTTTTTATAATCAGGAATTGGGTGTTCCTCGTTGAAATAGTTCAGCAATATTGTTGCGGTTCTGAATCATTATGATGCTTTGACTGATGCATATATATTAAGGAAATGGTTTTACTTTTAATTTTTAATGTTATATACACACACATTCATTGAATTAAAATACTCTTTTGATCCCTAAAGATATTAAAATAACCATTCCAGTTGTTACAAGTGTATTTTGTTCAATTTATTATAAGCTAAGAAATAAATCTAACTTTGTTATTACATTGGATTTTAAAAGTTATAGAATATAAATTATAAGGTTTGATCTATTAAAAGTTTACTTTTGAACTCAAATGGGTAAAATGTCCTAACTATAGAGAGTAAAATTGTGATTTACTTAACAAAATTGTCACGTATATAGACCTTAATTTTCTAAGTTACATATAGAAATTAATTAAAGTATATTAATTTTTAAACTAAATGAACAGTGATATATAACATGGTAATACAGTGATATATAACATGGCTAATCTTAAAGGCTCTTTAAGTGTGCCTTTGCATCTATTCTTATCTTGCCTTTTTAGAGAATGTATAGTTGTAATGGGTTTTCTGGTGGTGTATGGCGGTCGCCGGTCATGCTAAAGTGCACTTCTTATGTGTGATCGATGTACAACCAGGCATTGACTACTTGATCTCTTTAAGTGTTCCTATTTATCTCCTCTCTACATCTTCCTTCTCTAGAAAGAGAGAGAGAGAGAGAGAGAGAGAGAGTGTGTGTGTGTGTAACATTATGTATTTTTCCGTTAATTAAAAATTTAGCATCGTTATATTTTTGTAAGGACCAAAGTTGACAATCTTATAACTCATGGGTTAATTATGTTATTTCTTAGTTTGGCTTTAATTTCTTTGAAAGCTAAAAATTTTAATTATTACCTCTTTAAGCAGGAAGTGCGATCTGAAGGTTAAACTAAATGAACAGTGATATATAACATGGTAATACAGTGATATATAACAGTGATATATAACATGGCTAATCTTAAAGGCTCTTTAAGTGTGCCTTTGCATCTATTCTTATCTTGCCTTTTTAGAGAATGTATAGTTGTAATGGGTTTTCTGGTGGTGTATGGCGGTCGCCGGTCATGCTAAAGTGCACTTCTTATGTGTGATCGATGTACAACCAGGCATTGACTACTTGATCTCTTTAAGTGTTCCGATTTATCTCCTCTCTACATCTTCCTTCTCTAGAAAAAGAGAGAGAGAGAGAGTGTGTGTGTGTGTGTGTGTGTGTGTGTGTGAGAGAGAGAGAGAGAGAGAGAGTGTGTGTGTGTGTAACATTATGTATTTTTCCGTTAATTAAAAATTTAGCATCGTTATATTTTTGTAAGGACCAAAGTTGACAATCTTATAACTCATGGGTTAATTATGTTATTTCTTAGTTTGGCTTTAATTTCTTTGAAAGCTAAAAATTTTAATTATTAAATGGAACATAATAAATAATAAATAATAATAATAATAATAATAATAATAATAATAATAATAATAATAATAATAATAATAATAATAATAATAATAATAATAATAATAATAATAATAATAATAATAATAATAATAATAATAATAATAATAATAATAATAATAATAATGGTAATGATAATAACAATAATAATAACATTATTAATAATAATGTTAATAATAATGAAAGTTAAAAAAAATAATAATAGAAAAAGTTAAATAAGTAATAAGTTGTAAAATAATTTAAATTTAAAGATAATTAAAGTTCAAGGGGTTAATGTGTTAATTTTGAAACTTTAAAAGAAGTTTTGGGCATAAAATAATAAAGGAAGGGAAATACAGGGACCATTTGTGTAAAACTTGAAACCCAAACCCCCCCCCCTCTCCTTTTTCCAACCCCGCAAATCCGGCGGGTGGTTCCGGCGGGGCTCCGGCGAAGTCCGACGGCCCTAAAATCTATTAAAAATTTAGATTAACGAACCCAAAACCGTTTCCAGTCGATTCGTTGGCATGATTCGAACTTTAAGGAGTATAATAATCGACTTCAAGCGACGGTTACAAGCTTGAAGCATCCGATTAAACTTGCTTTCAATCATCGAGCCGTTTGAACATTAAAGATTGATAATAATCAAATTAATTAAACCCACGCAATCAATTAACCGTTTCTAATCGATTCCTAAGTGCAATTTCAGTCTAAACACCTGAAATCATCGCACATGATTACCATTTCCATCGCGAACCTGTGTCTAATCGAACCACAGCCTTCGAGCATTACCACTTCTAATTGATTGAGGGCTTAGAACCGTGAGCATCAATCGAAGCTTCACACGAGGTTAATTTGATTAACATCAACTGCTACATAGCAATTGGGTTTAAGCATCGAACGCGACATCTGTTACATCTGTTCATCGTCAATCTAACTTCATGCGGGTAAATTGAACACACATATATACTCAAAATTTCATGGGGAATCAAAGCCCCATGATTATTACTATAAACGCATCTGATTTAGGGTTCAAATTTGCTTAAATCAATGCTAGGGTTCTTGAGGTTTGAGGGAAATCTTTGAAGTTGTATTTAAATGAATTAAAACCCATCCCAAACCAAGGCCACGACCCTGGTTTGCTGGTTACTTGCTTACAGTTTGGACTTGAGGTCCTGGGTTCGAACCCGGGGACCCTCAAATCTTGTTTTTATTTTAGTTTGGCCTTGTTTCAGTTTTTAAAATATGTAAAAAAATTCAGAAATTTTTAATATAAGTTTATAAACTTTGTTTATTTTTAAAGTTAATTAATTATTTCTCTAAATTTATTTTTTTTAAATACTTCAGTA
>CM046037.1:32534044-32566544 GCA_025215565.1 Flaveria ramosissima | reverse complement strand
TTTACATCTTATGTTATGTTTATTTTCATATTTGAGACTTATGCTTGTAATATTACATTTGAAACTTATGATTATAATATTGGGATTAAATAATAGTGCTATGTGGTTATGAACAATCTTAACCCTCACATCTCGACGATTCCGCCATTAAGGTTGGGGTGTTACAGATTGGTATCAGAGCCCATAACTATAAGGATTTAGGTTATTAGAAATGGTAACCTTTTCTATAGTTTATGCATGAACCTTATAGAATAATATTTATATTGTTGTAAAAATATATATTGTTTGCATGCTACATAATGCTATGCCTTCGTATGTGCAACTTGATGCCTTAGCATAGGATTGCCTTGTAAATGCCTAAACATTGTTACTTGTCTCCCCTAGACTTATTTTTGATTCTTTAATTCACCCCGACGAATGAAACTTCTTAATCTTATTCTCGACGACACGTGGGTTCGTACGCTTTATATCTATGGTTTAAATCTTTAGACTTTATGTCTAATCTATACAAATCTCATCAAGGTTTTGATTCTATGAACCTAAGAAATATTGTATGACACATAGACACCTGTATTCTGGATTTCCTTGCAAAAGGCCTTCGGGCTAAGGTAACCATTTCGCATAAATCCTACGGGACTAGTTATGCTTACCTGGGGATTTCTATGAGTGATAAACTATGATCAACATACACAATTTTCTAAGGCAAATGGGTCAATTTACCTTGACGTGTCAACGTTTCCAAATGGTAATGCGTTACAAAATGGAACCATTCCAGGAGCCTTACAACCTTTGACTTATTCTTGTTTAAATTACTATCCTTTATTATTCTCATTCCCATGTTTAACTCATTTTGTATATCCAGCATGTCTCGTCACCATGGAAAGTGTGGAAGTTCCGATCGTAAACTCGCAGCAATGATCGCCCGTCAAATGGCTGTTGTGCTCCCGTCAATGGTTGTTGAACTTAGCATCACTTTAATGGCCAATAACAACAACAACATTAATGGAAACAATAGTGGTGGTGACAATAATGCTCATGGGAAGAATAGCAACAACCAAAACGGGAACAATCGCACCTGCACCTTTAAACATTTCAACTCTTGCAAACCCGCTAGCTTTAGTGGAAAAGAAGGAGCCACTGGACTTCTTGAGTGGTTCGAGAGTATGGATAACACGTTCATCGTGAGCGAGTGTCCCAATGAATTCAAGGTCCGCTATGCTGCGACTGTTCTTCAACAATTTAAGGATATAATGATCCAAAAGATCTGCCCGAGGAGTGAGTTGCAGAAGCTGGAGGAACAATTCTGGAACCTCAAGCAAGATAGTGGAAATCATTTGGCTTATTCCACCCGACATCATGAGTTGAGCATGCTCCTACCCCACATGGTGGATACCGCCTCAAATACAAGATGTCGTGGTGGGTAGTAGGCCCACAACCTTGGAGGAGGCGATTACTATCACTGCCCAGCTTACTGAGTACCATATTAGGGTTGGCACATTGTATGTGAAAGGTGCCAAAGCTGCTGCAAAGGTGCACTCGAGGCTACAAAGGAGGTGAAGGCCGAGTCCTCTTTCCAAAACAAGAAGCGCAAGTTCACACCGACCCGCAATTACGCGGTGACAACACCAATTGCTCCTCAAAGGCAAGTTGTTGTTGCAAATCAAGCTCCCGTGGCGAGAGCTTATTCTGGGCCATACCCGATGTGCAATACTTGAAAGTACCATCACGCGAGTAACACTCCATGCCGAGTTTGCTCGTTGTGTGGGAAGTATGGGCATCTGGTGGCTACATGCCTTCGCGCACCAAACAATACTGTGATGCTTACTAATCGAACCTGTTACAACTGTGGTGAACCTAGACATATTCGTCCATAATGTCCTCACAATGCGGGAACTGTGCCACCAACTCGTGGAAGGGCCTTCAACATCAACGTCAACCAAGCTCAAGCCAACAACGACGTGGTTAATGGTATATATCTTGTAAATAGTCATTATGCTTCTGTATTGTTTGATTTGGGTGCCGATAAGAGTTTCGTGTCCTTGGAGTTTGCAGGATCGGGTTTTGTCACTTAACACTTGTATTTCTCTCAAACTCACTTATAATAGTCACTCAAACAAGATGAAGCAATGTCTTTGACAAGAGTTGATACTAATATAATAAGTAATCAAAGCAACAAGCAGAAATATTTTCAAGGTACTTGTATATATTACTTCTCAACTCAAGATTACAAGACACTTACAAGCATAGAACATGAGTTACAAAGAGAAACTATATATACTAGATCCTACAGCCGGTTATACTTGATACCAGCTGGAAACCTAAGACTAAAGCATATACTACAATGCTATAGTTAAGGTATCTTAGATAAAGTATTATCTAAGATATGGTAGTCATGACATGTCCATGACTTACCTTTTGTCACCAACTAAAGATGGCAACTGTACTTAACATAAAAAGGTAAACAGTAGATTAAAGTATGGTCAACTACATGGCTTTTGAGAAAACGCCATGCAGTATCTCAGAGATTTGCAGCGGACTGTCAGACAGACCATACTTATGTCTACTGGATAATAGAAGTGTCTTCCGAAGGTTAACTGGCTTCGGAAGAACAAGTTCTTCCGAAGCCACTTATACTTCGGAAGATGCTTCTATGATTCCGAGGCTTTAAGGACTTCTTTATACTTCGGAAGCTGACTTCAGAACTTTGTCTTCAAGTCTTGAACCTTCGGAAGTAGCTTCTTTACCTTCGGAAGTTGGAGTTCTCCTTCGGAAGTGTATTTTACACTTAGACTTCGGAAGAGCTCTTTCTTCCTTCGGAAGTCCCACACTTGGCTTCGGAAGTCCTTTGTATGTAGTACTCAAAATCTTCTAAGTGATATGGTTTTGGTTGCAACAGCCTCTTATGATCCAACAAACTCCCCCTAGGCTGATGCTACCAAAACTTCACTTATCTCTACTTCTCAAAGTTTTCAGCACCAGGGACAAAAGATATTTGTCTGTCTCTCTGTTCTTCCCGGAAGTAGTGCTGAGAAGCTTGTACAAGTCATTCGTGGATAGGAGATCCAGTCTATCACTTTGAATGACATGCACCCTTTGTTGTGATCCCCTGAAGAGAGTTAGTTGACGGGAGTTGTAGTCATACTCCCATCTAACTATGGACTCAAGTTCAGGACCTTCAACCATTTGAAGAAAGGCTTTGCCTTTGGTTGCTGATCCTTTCCTTTCCTCCTCCTCTCTCCGTTTTGACTCCTCTTCGACCTTGCTTCTTGCAGTGAGCTCGGCCATGTGAAGGCTGCCTAGATGATTTCTGATGTGAGCAGCTACTTCGGAGTTTGAGGGGTTGGAGAATGGTTTCTCTGCTAACTCAGCAATATCAAATCTGCTTAAGTGTAGCAGAGATGAGGCATTCAGCCTGTTAATCTCACCATTCTCTCTCTCAACAACAAAGTTGTGAGAAGAGTCTTCGAACCTCCACTGGACTATCTTCTTTCTGGGTACAAGAGATTGTCTTGGTACCCTATCTCCTTTCTTTGTGTCCAGCAGAGTCACCAGCCTTCTCCTCAGCTTCTTTTCTTCCTCATTCAATGTATCTGAATTGAGGCCAAAGAGTCTTGCGGCTTGGTCCAAAGTTCCTCTTGGCAGATCAAGAAACTCATCTCTTGTGAGGGAACTTGAGGATCCATCAACATAAGTCAGGTTGACTGTATCCTCCTCACATGAGATGTCGCTCAGAGTAGTGCAGTTGATGAGCTTGGTTTTGATCTCCTTGAATTCCTCCATTGAGAGATGTTTGGAAGGCTGAGGGGATGGTTTGATTGGTTGTTGGGTAGGTTTAGGAGGTTGGGTTCTGGGTAAGGTTTTAGGTTGGATGATGGGTAGTTTAGGTGGTTGAGGTGAGGGAGTTGGTAGATGTGAAGGTGTAGGTTCAGGGGTGAAAGGTTCAGGTTCAGTTTTGATTGGGAAGGGAAAGGGTATTGGTTCAGGTTGATGTTGGGTTTGGATATTTGGCTGAGGGGTGGCTTTGAAGGTCATCCCCTGTCCCCTTCTATACATCTCCTTTCTTCTCCCTGCACGAATGTCAGCCTTGATGTCACTGACATGTCGTTGGAGAGTCTTCTCAGACATTGGACCCACTTGCCTGCCAGAGAAGCCGTGAGCTTTAAGATAGTTCTTCATCCAAGCTTTGTCACCTATCTTCTTGGCGGCAGACAGTCCAGCCTCTTCTTCCTTCTTCTTCTTCTCTACCAGCTTCTCCCTTGCAGCTCTCTTTCTCTCCTTCTCCATTTGATCTTGCTCTTTGTTAAAGAGCCACAAGATCGTGTCACTGTTGTGTGGAGACAACTCCTCTTGAGAGAATCCTCTGGAGAGTAAGAAAGTGATCCTTTAGTGATCCTTTCTCTCCTGAGCTGCAGATCAGCTTCTCTTTCTTTTCTCAGCCTTTCTTCTTCCAAGGCCAACCTTGCAGCTTCTTCTTTTTGCTGTTTTTGCAGCAAGGTTGCCTTTTCAAGCTCTATCAGCTCCTCTAATGGTAGCAGGAGTACATCTTCCGAGGCAGCCCCTAGACTGACAAGTCTATCAATTACCTCCACCCTTCTTCTATTGTTGATTGCCTCTTGGTTGGCTGCAGCTGCTTTTGAACTTGCAGCTAACAGTTTCCCAGTTGGCAGTCTTCCTTTCCTTTTAAGTTTCTCCAGCCTTTCTTCTTCCTGAAGCTCTTCCGAAGTCATCTTCCTTTTTCCTTTAATGTCTTCGGAAGTGCTAGACTTTGGTGGTTCTTGGGTAGAAGATTCAGGTTGGATGGTGGAGGTAGGAGCTGAGGTCAATGCAGATGTAATGGCTAGTGGTTGGCTGAGAAAGTCCTCCCTATTAACCTCAGATGCAAGTTCCAGAATTGCATCTGTGACTATTAGATCATCGGAAAGAGAGAACAGTCCTTCCGCAGCAGCAATTTCAGCTTCGGAAGTTTGAGTTGGTTCTTCCGAGGCTTCGAATTGTGCTTCGGAAGCCTGTGAAAACACACCTTCTGTCCCAACTATTTCAGTTGCTGGGCCATCAGTCCTAGTTTCCCCTTCGAAATCAATCTCAGGTTCCACTTGGGCCTTAGGTTGACCAACTTCCTCAACAGTGGTAGGAGGTGCATTCAACCTCTGAAGCTCTTGAGCTCCAAAGTATATCACAGACATATCCGGACTAGGTTGATCAATGAGGGACTCTAAAAGGAACTTGTTGAAGATCCTATTTAGATCCTGAAGCATCCTTTGATCCACTTGAAACACAACTGGAGGAGGCTCAGGGAAGATGGCAGCTTGTCTTGAGCTCAAAGAAGTGAGAGCTTGACTGATGGAATCCTGTCTTTGACTTTGTTCCTCAACTTCTCCCCCTTTTTGGTAGCATCATCTTGAGAGGTAGATGAGCTAGAGGAAGAGGTCAAGGAGACTTGAACTGGTACATGCCTAACAGATCTCTCAATCTGTTTCTCAGCTAGTTTGACCTTGAGACTTTCAATCTCAAGTTGCTGAGTGGCAGACCTATCCTCTAAAGTCTTAACCTTTGATTCAAGGTTTGAGACTTTAGAAAGTAGGTCTCTTATTGTGAGTTGCATTCTTCCCTCATCTTCTTTGGAAGAATCACGGGGAGATGAGGTAACATACCTAGTATGTTCATCCTCACCACCAGATGTGGTTTCTTGGCACCCTGGTTTCCCTTGCACAATGATGTCTCTTTCAGAGGCATCATAGGGCATGGTTGCCGTAGATTCAGTCTGACTATCGTTACCACTGTCCTGAGGATCCAATGAGGCTCCTTCAGTAGTGGCAGCTGAATCTACATGAGTCCCCTCCACATCAGTGGGACTCACCTCAGTAGGGCTTTGCTGGTGTGGGCTAGAGACAAGAGGTTTCTCTAGGCTCTGTTGATCCTTAATGGGGTGTTGTGGATCAACTTCATTGCCTTGGAGAGACATAGTCTCTTCACCAGCTCCGGTCAATAGGTCAGTAAAAGAGAAGGAATGAAGACCTAAGGACCCGGGACTTTGATCAATGTCAAAAGGCATTGAGCTGTCCCTTGGTGGCTGCTCAGGGGAGTATAGAGACTCACCCTGAGGGCTATCAGCTGGGGTTATGGGCTCATGGGTCTGAGACTGAGGAGACTCAAGACCCATATTGAGGTCAATAGTGAAGGATTGGGGGACCTCTGGCTGAGTGGGAGCCCCTTGTTCCACTCTAGCCTTTTTGGTTTGAAGAGGAGGGGCTTGTTCAATCAGAGTAGATTGAACAAGGGTTCGTTTGGTACGTCTCTGATAGGTGACTTTTATTGGAGGAGAAGGTAGATTTGGAATGGTGAGGGTAGTTGCTGGTGTGGGTTCATCACCTGTGGGGATAACAGGGATGTCACCAGGAGCCATTGGCTCAATCATACCTGGAAGTAGTGCGGTATCCCTTCCAGTGTAGTTGGTAGACACTCTCTTCAAAACTTTGAAGATGGTCGGCCTCATTTGAGGAGCAGACAGAGCAGCTGCACAGACAAGCTTACTCTGATCTAGCTCGCAGTTGATTATGTGCTGTAGAAATCTGGGATACATAAAGAATGTGTCCCTTTGCAGATTTCCCATGAGGTTAGTCAGCACAAACCTGGAGTAGTTGAAGCGCAAGCCTTGTACCAACCCATGAACTAGGCACCCGAGTTCATAGGGAATTTGATCCCATCCCCCGGATTTGTTAGATAAGCAGTGAAGAACCACATGTAGCAGGAACTTCCACTTGTAGGAGAAGTTGAATTTGTAGACTGTAGACCTGCTTACATCTCCACCGTATCCCATTTGGAGATAAGAGTTATCTAACTCAGACTTGGGGAATTCCGTCGGTGCGCCTTCATCATGGAGCTCAAGATGCTCCCTGATGATTTGTTCAGTAACGACCAACTCTTGGCCACATACACTTGACCTGATAGCACGAACCCCATTTAGGGTTTCAACCCGACTATTTGCCCAGAATTCGGACATTTGGTTGGTGTAAATGGTAGGGTTTACAGTCAGTGCTGTGTAGTATGAAGATTGGGCTAAGAAAGAGATAATATCAGAGAAGTCAGCATCCCTTGAAGAGTCAAGGAGTGCGACTTGGTTGTGCTGAGGGTTTAGAGCCATTTAGAAAGATAGCAGAGGAAAAGTTCTTGAGAGAGAGGTAAATTGGAGAAGAAGAAAGCTTTTAGGGCAGTGAATTTGGTAAAAAGAGTGTAAGTGATTAACCGGAAGTATTTAAATGGGTGAAATGGCGGTTTAAAGGGTGGTTTGGATAAGATGATGTGAGGGTTCAGAGGATGATGTGACAGGGGCGGTAAGGTTAAGCCATTTAAATAATCCGACATCATTAACAAAATCTTTACTTTTTACAGAGTGGGGCCCAAAAGATTTCCGTTACACAGTAAAATCCTTCTTCCGAGTATAAGGTATTTCCGAAGGTAAAGTTCTTCCGAAGGCAAATGTACTTCCGAAGGTAAATAAATTGCTTCCGAAGATACATGTTGCTTTCAAGTGGAGAGTATTAAGTGCTTCGGAAGTAGATCTGAGATTACCTCAATCGCTTCTTCCGAGACTTAGTACACTTCCGAGAAGAAAATTATCCTATGAGAAATTTGCTTCGGAAGTTATACTAGATATCTTCCGAAGGCAAGTTTCTCTTCGGAAGAACTTATACTTAGTTAAATAAGAAAGGATCTTTTGTAACAGGGCTTAGATTGTATTGACATAAGACTTTACATATTGAAAAGGTTTTCAATTGAGATTAACTAGTCAATGTTTATCATCCCAATAGCTGTAATAAGATACTTAAATCTTTGTTCATCAAATGCTTTGGTGAACAAATCAGCATATTGTTCATTTGAATCAACTTTGACTAGTTTGATAAGATTTTTCTCATGAATATCTCTAATGAAATGATACCTGATGTCAATATGCTTTGTCTTTGAGTGCTTTACTGGATTTTCAGTGATGGATATAGCACTGTTGTTGTCAATGTGGATAGGAGTGCTCATGAAGTTGAATCCATAGTCAATCATCTGGTTTTGAATCCACAGCAGCTGAGCACAGCAACTTGCAGCAGCAATGTATTCAGCTTCAGCAGTTGATGTAGAGACACAGGATTGCTTTTTGCATTGCCATGAGATGATCCTTCCACCAAGAAATTGACATCCACCTGATGTTGATTTCTTGTTGATGTTGCAGCCACCATAATCACTGTCAGAGTAACCATAGAGATTAAAATCACTATTTCTTGGATACCAGAGACCTAATTTAGGTGCTCCTTTGAGGTATCTGAGGATTCTCTTGACAGCAATTAGGTGAGACACCTTTGGAGCAGCCTGATATCTTGCACAAATGCAGGTTGCAAACATGATATCAGGTCTACTTGCTGTGAGATACATCAGAGAACCAATGATTGCTCTATACTGATGTTGATCAGTATCCTCCCCCTCAGAGTCAGGGCATAAATCATGGTTTCTGGGTATGGGTGTCTTTGCTGCTTTACAATCCTTCATATCAAATCTCTCTAAGATATCATTGACATACTTAGATTGATTGATGAAAAACCCTTCCTTCAGTTGCTTTACCTGAATTCCAAGGAAAAAGTCCATTTTTCCCATAGAACTCATTTCGAACTTCTTCTTCATAATGCTCTCAAAGTCTTTGCACATTTGGTCATTTGAAGAACCAAATATGATGTCATCGACATAGACTTGAACTAGCAAAATGTCTTTCCCAGACTTTCTGATAAAGAGAGTCTTGTCAATGGTTCCTCTAGTATAGCCATTCTTCAGAAGAAATTGAGACAATGTCTCATACCACAGCCTAGGTGCTTGGTGCAGCCCATATAGAGCTTTATCCAATTTGCACACATAGTTTGGATGCTGTGGGTCTTCAAATCCTGGAGGCTGGCATACATAGACTTCCCTATCTATATCCCCATATAGAAAGGCACACTTGACATCAAGCTGGTAGACAGTGAAATTCTTGGATGCAGCATAAGCAAGAAGATCCTAACTGCCTCAAGTCTTGCAACAGGTGCAAAGACATCAGTATAATCAATTCCTTCCTCTTGAGTGTATCCTTGAACCACCAGTCTTGCCTTGTTCTTGATAATCAAGCCTCTGTCATCTCTTTTGTTTCTGAAAACCCACTTGGTGCCTATAGGTACTTGACCAGATGGTAGCGGACATAGGTTCCAAACCTTTTGTCTTTTGAATTGAAGCAGCTCCTCTTGCATTGATTCAACCCAGCTACTATCCTTTAAGGCATCTTCCACCTTCTTGGGTTCCATTTGGGATAAGAAGCATGAGTACAGGCAGACATTCCCATTGTGAGTTTGTCCCCTTGTTCTCACACCCTCAGAGACTTCCCCTATGATGTTTTCAGCTGGATGAGTATTGTGAATTCTAAGTCTTGGAATTACCTCCAGCTGCAAAGATAGGTCCAAGTTGGACATATTTTGCTCTGGAGCTTGAATACTTGGTCCAGCTGTTGTTTCAATCTCATTCAATGAGGACTGATTGAATGAAAGAGAAACATCATCATTTCTTTGCTGTGAAGCATCATTAACAGTTGCCTGTTCCTTCAAAATGCTGCTTCCATCAGCTTGGTGTTGTGTAGGATCACCTGAGGAGACTTGAAGATCATCAGGTGAGTCCCTTGTTGAAGTTCCACTATTTCTTGAAATGGTTATACTGTCAGATCTTTCAATAGTAGGAACTTGATTTGTTGTTCTTGGAGAACTTGGAGCAGGTCTGGGAAGCTCAAATAGTTGATCTTCATCAGAATTGCCTTGAGCACCTGTTCCAGCTGAAACATTCTCACAAGATGGTTTAGAATAGTTTGGAAACAATTCTAAATCAAAAATATGATCAGGTCCATTCCCCCTAACACAAGGAGTGTGCTCATTAACTACAATGTTGGAGGATTCCTCAAATTGTTGGTTTTTAATGTTATAAACCCTGTAAGCTTTAGAATGGGAGGAATATCCAACAAAGATGGCATCATCTGACTTTTCAGCAAATTTTGCTAAATTGTCTTTTGTGTTAAGTATGGTACACCTGCTGCCAAAGGACCTTAGAAAGCCAATGAACGGTGGCCTCTTGTTCCATAGCTCATAAGGGGTCTTTCCATGTGGCTTTACTACAAGAACTCTGTTCTGCACATAGCATGCAGTGCTGACTGCCTCTGCCCAGAATGTTAGAGGCAGCTTTGAATCAGCTAACATAGTCCGAGCAGCCTCAATAAGTGTCCTATTTCTCCTCTCAGCAACACCATTTTGTTGAGGAGTTCTAGGAGCACTGTATTGTCTGGCAATCCCTTTTGAGTTACAGAATGAGTCAAGAACAAAGTTCTTAAACTCAGTCCCTTGATCACTTCTAATTATTTTAACCTTGTGATCAACTTGATTTTCTATTTTAAGAATAAAAGATTTTAAAGTTTCAGCAGTTTCATCTTTAGTTCTTAAAAGAATACCCATGTAAATCTAGTAAAATCATCAACTATCACAAGGCAATATGATTTCCTTCCAATGCTCATTATACTTGTGGGACCAAATAGATCCATGTGCAATAAGTGTAATGGAGTAGTGATAGAGTTAACAACTTTGGATTTATGAGAAGACCTGTGTTGTTTCCCTTTCAGGCAAGCAACACAGTTATCTTTGCAGAAAAATTCCTTTTTAGGCAAACCATGTACCAAGTTATTTTTAGCCAATTTATTCATTGTCTTAAAATTGACATGACACATTCGTTTATGCCACAGTGTTGACTCATCACTATCAGCTTTGGAAAGAAAGCATGATACTTCTCCCATTGGGGAAGCATTGTTCATATCAAGCTTGTACATATCCCCTCTCCTGGGAGATCTAAGAAGCACCAATTCCTGAGGAATTGTCATCCCAGGTTTGAGGATGATGCACTCATGTTCTGTGAAAAGCATTTGATGCTTTTGATCACAAAACTGAGAAACACTTAACAGGTTGTGTTCAAGCTGTTTGACAAAGTTAACTTTGTCAACTTTTAATTTTCCGTTGGATATACTTCCTCTGCCAGAAATATATCCTCCGGCCTCACCTCCAAACTGGACAGGACCTCCATCATAATGTTGAAATTGTTGAAGGAGAGATCTGTTCCCTGTCATGTGCCTGGAGCATCCACTATCTACTATCCAAATGTTGTTATTCTTGTCATATGGATGTCCCTGCACATAAGGTGAGATAATTAGTTTTGATTGGAAACCCAAGCCTTTTTGGTCTTGGGTTCTTCCAATGAAAGTGACATGATTGAACCAAAATTTATGCATGGGGGTTCAATGGATGTCTTTGAAGAAGAGGTTTGGGCTACAGCATCTTCCTTGATCTTCCATTCCATCCCTTGGTTGATCATAGAAGATGAGCTTGATGAAGCTTTTGTAGCTTGGCATTCTTCCGAAGCTTCTTTCTTTTCGGAAGAGACCTTCACCACCTTTTCTTCCGAAGCAGTCTTCTTCTGGGATGGTTTCAAGGGGACTCTTTTGTGAGTCTTTGTAGCTTTCACTTCCGAAGCCTTTTTCCTCTCGGAAGAAGAGTTTTCTTCCGAGACAAGCCTTGCTTCGGAAACAAGCTTTCCCTTTTTCAACACTTGAACCATCTGATATGGTCCAAATGTGAAACCTTCCCTGACTCCTTCTCTTTTAACATTATTTGCATAATGTGTGCTAGCAGGATTGTAGTAACAATCTTTAGCCATGTGATTTTGCAAACCACACATTATGCATGCAATGTTAATTTTCTGGGAATTGGAGGGTTGCTGTTTCTTGTTCTTTTTCTCCTCATCAGCAACCTTTCCCTTTAACTTCTGATCCTTTGGTAGGACAGGAGTACTGGTATTATACTCCTTTCCTGAATCAGAAGGTCCAACCACCTGGAATCCTGCTGATATGAATACACCCTTTTGCTTTGGGTCTATCTTCAGCTTGGATTCAGCCACCTTCTTGGCAGTTTTTCTGGCTGCTTTAGCCCTGCTTCTTCTGGCTTTGGTGGTCAGGGATTGATCATCATTGGTCTGGGAGGGCTCAATTACCTGTTCCTTCCCTGTGATGGTCATGGTCTCCACAGTTGCATCACTCTTTGACTCTTTACAAGGTGGGTCAACAGATGGAACCTCTTGCTCTTCAGTACCACATCTTGGTTGTCTTACAGACTCATAAGAGTGTGGTGGAGCAATTTCATTGGTTCCCAACCCACTTTTGTTTTGATAACAAAGTTTGGAGTGAGAGGATGATGCAAGTATGGCTTGGAAGTTTTGCTCAGCAATAGCATACTTCCTGGCTTGAGCCTCAGCTGTGACAAGCTGGGCTTGAGCCTCAGTCAATTTGGATATTAAATCCTTGATTTGAGTCTTGTAGTTGGTGTGTTCATGTTTTAAAAGAGATACAGTTTTCTCTAACTCCTCAATTTTCTTTTGGTAGTCAGATTCAGCTCTTTTAAAGTCAGATTTTAGCACATTTAAAGACTCAATATCGGATTTAATTTCCATATTGTAGTCCTGGTACAACTTAACCTTAGCAATACAAGCAGGGGTACAGAGATGTTCATATACCTTATTTTCATCTGTTCCTGCCATGAGTGCTTGAGCAGGAGTCACATCTTGAACCATAAAGCTCCAGTCAACTTCTTGAGCCATAGCTGCAGTTTCAGTTGACTTCCCATTGGGCTTTGGTGTAGAAGGATGTGTGGAGGCCTGTGAGGTTCCCGGGTTGGACTTGGGAGCCTTGCATTCCCTTGCAAAGTGGCCAAGCTGGTTACAGTTGTAACACTTAGCCTTGCTCTTGTCAAACCCAAACTTGCTAGTGATTGGGTTTTGAGGGAATTGCCTTCCAGTTCTCTTAAAGAACTTCTTCGCTCTGTAGGTAAGGAGAGCCATTTGCTGGACAATGTCCACATACTCTATGTCATCTGGACTGAAGCACTCAAGATCATCAAAGCAAAACTGATGATCATTGGAGTGTCCACTCCCTGAGACAAACGCACAGCCCTCCTGAAAGGAGCTTTGCTGAGCTTGATGAGACCTTGGAGTCTCAGGGAATGTGATGTAAGGCCCAGATGAACAAGATGGCTGCTGGGTGTATGACAGGTACTGCTGAGACTGAGAGATACCTGAGCCTTCAGCAACCATTAAAGCGTTGCTAGCAGGAAGGCTCAAGGGTCTGCTTGCTTGGTGACCCTTCTTGCTTTCCATTTCCAAACGGTATCCATCAAGGATCCCATAGAGTTCGGTCATGGTGAGAGTGTTTAAATTCTCTGTTCTCTTTATGGAGACACAGTAGAAAGTCCACTCATTGGGTAGAGCACTCATGAACTTTCTGGTAAGGTCTCTAAGTTCTTGAGTGATTCCCACAGATTGGAGGGAGGAGATAAGATCCATATACCTGAAGTATTGCTGGCTAAAAGTTTCTCCAGCAACATAGGTGAAGTTCTCGAACTGCTGCTTCAGTGAGTCCTTCTTTGAATCATTAGAGCTCGAGTACATTTGAGCAAGTGCATCAAAGAGTTCTTTGGCTGACTTGCAATGCTCAAACCCCACCATGATGGAGTTTGGGATTGCAGTCATGAGAACAGTCATAGCATTGCTGTCAATGTCGAGTTTCTTCCTGTCTTCATCGGAGTAGTCTTCAACAGCCTTCTCGATCATGGCACCGTTTCCACCAGCAACTTTTGGCTTGTACGGGCCATTCACAATGGACTGCCACATCTTGCTATCCTGGTATCTGATGAAGCCTTCCACTCTTCTGCTCCAAGACCTGAAGTTTTCAGGATCAATGATGGGAGCTTTGGTCATCGTTCCCATTTCAACTTCAGATTTGATGAGGGCCATTTTTGAGTGAGGTATAAGGAGGAGTGAAAACTGGTTGATTAGGATGGTAAGATCTCACAATCAAGAGCCTAAAAAGCTCTGATACCAATTGCAGGATCGGGTTTTGTCACTTAACACTTGTATTTCTCTCAAACTCACTTATAATAGTCACTCAAACAAGATGAAGCAATGTCTTTGACAAGAGTTGATACTAATATAATAAGTAATCAAAGCAACAAGCAGAAATATTTTCAAGGTACTTGTATATATTACTTCTCAACTCAAGATTACAAGACACTTACAAGCATAGAACATGAGTTACAAAGAGAAACTATATATACTAGATCCTACAGCCGGTTATACTTGATACCAGCTGGAAACCTAAGACTAAAGCATATACTACAATGCTATAGTTAAGGTATCTTAGATAAAGTATTATCTAAGATATGGTAGTCATGACATGTCCATGACTTACCTTTTGTCACCAACTAAAGATGGCAACTGTACTTAACATAAAAAGGTAAACAGTAGATTAAAGTATGGTCAACTACATGGCTTTTGAGAAAACGCCATGCAGTATCTCAGAGATTTGCAGCGGACTGTCAGACAGACCATACTTATGTCTACTGGATAATAGAAGTGTCTTCCGAAGGTTAACTGGCTTCGGAAGAACAAGTTCTTCCGAAGCCACTTATACTTCGGAAGATGCTTCTATGATTCTGAGGCTTTAAGGACTTCTTTATACTTCGGAAGCTGACTTCAGAACTTTGTCTTCAAGTCTTGAACCTTCGGAAGTAGCTTCTTTACCTTCGGAAGTTGGAGTTCTCCTTCGGAAGTGTATTTTACACTTAGACTTCGGAAGAGCTCTTTCTTCCTTCGGAAGTCCCACACTTGGCTTCGGAAGTCCTTTGTATGTAGTACTCAAAATCTTCTAAGTGATATGGTTTTGGTTGCAACAGCCTCTTATGATCCAACAGAGTTCGAGCCCATTCTTTCTAAGCGGCGTGCTAATCTAGAAATACCCTTTTCGGTCGAGGTCGCCGATGGAAAATCGATCGTCGTTGACGTCGTAATACGCGATTGTACCTTGAGTCTTAACGAGAACGAGTTCCTCATCGAACTTATTCCTATGCAACTGGGAAGCTTTGAAGTTACTATTGGCATTGATTGGTTAGCCAAACAACACGCGGAAATCTTATGCTTCGAGAAGTGTATTCGAATTCCCTTACCGTTGGGTGATAATTTGAAAGTATTTGGGGAGAAACCATCCTAAAGACTCAAACTTATGTCCTGCATCAAGGCCCGAAAGTGCTTAAGTAAGAACTATGTAGCTTTCATGGCTTATGTAGTTAACACGAAAGCCAAGGGTAAAGAACAGAAAGATATTCCTGTCGTGCGAGATTTTCCCGAGGTGTTTCCCAAGGATCTTAAGGGGTTACCTCCCGTACGAGAAGTTGAGTTCAAAATCAACTTGATCCCTGTTGCAAACCCTGTGGCTAAAGCACCTTATCGTCTTGCACCGTCTGAAATTCAAGAACTAGCTAGTCAACTGCAAGAGTTGACCGATAAGGGTTTCATTCGTACTAGCTCTTCACCATGGGGTGCACCTGTGTTGTTCTTGAAGAAGAAAGATGGTTCTTTCCGTATGTGTATCGACTACCGGGAAATCAACAAGCTCACCATCAAGAACCGATACCCTCTTCCTCGAATCGATGATCTCTACGCAATTCTCGAAGATTGATCTACGATCTAGATATCATCAACTACGTGTTCACGATGACGATATTCCAAAAACCGCTTTCCGTACTCGATATGGACATTACGATTTCATGGTTATGCCTTTTGGTTTAACCAATGCACCTGCTGTGTTCATGGATCTCATGAATCGAGTATGTAAACCGTATTTGGATAAATTTGTGATCGTGTTCATCGATGATATTCTTATCTATTCCAAGACAAAAACTGATCATGAGATGCACTTGCGACAAGTTCTCGAACTTTTAAAGAAGGAGCAACTATACGCCAAGTTTTCCAAGTGTGAGTTCTGGCTAGAGGAAGTCCAATTCTTAGGTCATGTGGTGAATTGCCAAGGAATTCACGTTGACCCTGCTAAAATAGACGCCATGAAAAACTGGTGCGTTCCCACGACCCCAACCGAAGTTCGTTCTTTTCTGGGTTTAGCGGGCTATTACCGTAGATTCATAGCAAACTTTTCGAAGATTGCTAAACCATTAACGGTGCTAACTCAAAAGAACCAACTCTTTGAATAGGGACCCGAACAAGAAGAGGCTTTTGAGACATTGAAACGCAAGTTGTGTAACGCTCCTATTCTAACACTCCCCGATGGAAATGACGATTTTACCGTGTACTGTGATGCCTCTAATCAAGGTCTTGTTTGTGTTCTTATGCAACAAGGAAAAGTCATAGCATACGCGTCAAGACAATTGAAGGTTCATTAAGTGAACTACACAACCCACGATCTTGAACTTGGTGTTGTGGTTTTCACTTTGAAGATCTGGCGACACTATCTTTATGGGACGCAATGCATAGTCTACACCGATCATAAGAGTATCCAACACGTGTTCAATCAAAAGGATCTCAACATGAGACAAAGACGTTGGATCGAGTTGATTAGCGACTACGACTGCGACATTCGCTACCACCCTGGGAAGGCGAATATTGTAGCCGACGCGCTGAGTCGCAAAGTCCACAACAAGACTGTCTCACTTCAAGAAATCCAAGATCGAAGGCAGTGATTTGACATGTTAGGGGAATTTGATACCGAGATCCATGTGGATGTTAACGAGGCTACTATCATGCTTCAAAACATAAGATTTGATAGTGATCTCGAGTTATGCGTTCGCGAGGCTCAACAAGCAGCATTAACCGACGAAGGGAAAGATGAAGATTTGGCGTCTAACGTTCGGTCACAACTGGAGACAAAACTAAACGGCATGTGGTATTTCTTGAATCGACTTTGGGTCCCGAATCGTGATAATCTTCATCACTTCATTATGAATGAAGCTCATCAAACTCGATATTCTATTCATCCTTGCTCCGATAAGATGTACATGGACCTGCGTGGTCAATATTGGTGGCCTTAAATGAAGAAAGATATAGCGTCTTATGTTTCAAAGTGTCTCACATGTGCAAGAGTCAAAGCCGAACACCAACGACCGAGTGGTTTACTCGAACAACCCGAAATCCCTATGTGGAAGTGGGAACATATATCCATGGATTTCATAACCAAGTTACCTCGTACCCCTCGCGGCCATGATAGTATATGGGTGATTGTTGACCGTTTGACCAAAATGGCACATTTCATACCAATACGAGACACTTACAAGGTTTCAAGATTGGCCCGTATCTACATTGACGAAATTGTGAGTCGTCATGGCGTGTCGTTGCACATCATATCCGACCGAGACGCTCGTTTCACTTCGCACTTTTGGTCTTCTATGCAAGAACTCTTAGGTACACAATTGGATCTAAGCACGGCTTACCATCCTCAAATGGATGGTCAAACCGAGTGAATCATCCAGACCTTGGAGAATTTGCTACGTCTGTGTGTCCTTGACTTTGGTGGTGATTGGGATACGCATTTACCGCTCGCAGAATTTTCGTATAACAATAGTTATCACTCGAGTATCAAGATGGCACCATTCGAAGCACTTTATGGTCGTAAGTGTCGTTCACCGATCTGCTGGACTGAAATTGGTGAAAACTTCATCACTGGTCCTGAACTTATACATAAAACGACCGATAAAGTTTCTATAATCCGCAAGAACCTTGAAGTAGCAAGAAGTCGACAAAAGAGCTATGCCGATAAGCGACGCAAGCCATTGGAGTTCCAAGTTGGGGATATGGTTCTTCTTAAGGTTTGACCGTGGAAAGGTGTTGTTCGCTTTGGAAAGAAAGGTAAGCTGGCTCCAAGATTTGCAGGACCTTTCAAAATCCTGAAAAGGATTGGGAAAGTGGCTTAAACTGGAACTACCTTCCGTCCTTAGTGGAGTTAATCCTGTGTTCCACGTCTCAAATTTGAGAAGGTGCTTGGCTGACGAGATGTAAGGCCCCGTTCCCGGGACGCTTACAGTTGGTCATTCATCGCACGTAAAACATATAATTACATTTGCATTAAGAAAACATTGCAGCGGAAACATTCAAAAATGACATCGCATTTCATTATAAATACTTTTGCCATATAATACATCATTATCAGATTACAAAATACATGTTTGCATTATAACACAAAAGCTTCATAAATGGATGCCATCCCAAAAGAGCCGAGTAGCCTTGCCGTGCCATCCTCAGCAATCATTTACCTGCCAACTGGAAAATGCAATAAAAGTCAGCGATGCTGAGTGAGTTCTAGTTTTAATAATAAAACATACTTTACTTTCATATAAAACCATTCGTTACTTTAACGTGATCACACATCATACGTACGCATAGATAATATCATTATTATCTTCCTCATTCATTCATTCGTTCATTCGTTCCTTTTAACTTACTTGCGCATCGGACATCATCCATACCAATACCATATGCTACACCCCAAATAGTCTCAGCTACCGGGCCGAAGTCAATAAATGAACAGCTAAACGTATGCCACGGTACTAGGGATAACCGATCAGTCTTAGCTACTGGGCCGAAGTCAATAAATGAACAGCTAAACGTATGCCACAGTACTAATGATAACCGATCAGTCATAGCCACTGGGCCGAAGTCAATAAATGAACAGCTAAACGTATGCCACAGTACTAAGGGTAAGCGGTAGAGGTTCCACATTAATGGTCAATCACAAAGAAGGACCCGGTATCCGATGCATGCAAGACGTGTCATCTCTTTCCACTTTACGTTACATAATACTTCATTTCATTCGTCATACTAAGTAAAGCCATAGGAAAGATAACCTTACATCATAATAAGGAACATATCATACGCATTCATCATCATCATACAGGGCAACATCATACATTCATAATATACATAAACATGCAACATCATCATCATCATGCCTTACATGCACTCTAAGGCCATAACCATCCTCTTACATGCTCTTACGGGTTACCTTACGTCCAAACTTACATCTGCACCTTTCCCCGAAGGCCAGAAGTCAAACTACACATTCATTCGAGTGCAACAGCCCTATTCGGGCGTATGGACACCCTTCAGTCGCATGGCCTCCATGCGACTGAACATCATGCGACTGGACTCATGCGGATGGTCATCTATGCGAATGAACATCCAATCGTGCGTATGGACCTTGTGCGAATGGGATTACTGCGAATGGGCACTTATGCGACTAACCTCATGCGAATGGACTCACGCGACTAAGCATCTATGCGACTGAACCCTCAGTCGTGCAATCCTCATGCGACTGGACTCCCAGTCGTGCAACTGAAACCTTAGTCGTGCGATTGAACCCTCAATCGTGCGAATGAATCCCAATCGTGCGAATGACCTTCAATCGCCCTCATTCGGCCGTATGGCCTTCATTCGGTCGCCTAGCCCTAGCTGATGCAGAATGGAGTTCATCCCGAACCCAATCTGCCATTTTCGGCCTCCAAGCTCATCCAAACCCATTCTAAGCCTAAATTAACCCTCCTGGACCTTAGGAATGCATACCATAACACCATACAAGCACACACAAGCCCGAAATCATACTCTAAACACATCATACACATCACACCCAAATGGGTCAAACACATACACACACAAAAACGGGTTTTGAACATTTTCCAGCCCCAAAATCAGTTGAAAACAAGTAAAAGTGGGGTCCTAGAACTCACACAATCGAGCACAAAGACAAGAGCTTCGATTTGGCTTGCTACTCGACGAATTTGGACACCCGAATCACCCGAAACACCACTTTTTCTTCTTTTTCTCTTCTTTTCTCTCTTCCCCCTCTTGAACCCAAAAATATGTGAAGTGTAGGGAGAGTGGGCTGCCCTCTCACTACACATATCACCACATTCCCCAACTTTTCTTCGTTGGAGAGTTTGGTCCCTCGGCTTTGAACTTTATTTCTTTCCTTTCTTCGTCGGCTTCAAAATAATAAATTTCCGGGTGTTACACGAGAGTGTGCATATTCCGTTGGAAGACATCCAGATCGACGAGCCAATGCAGTTTTGCAGGACCGGTGAAGGGTGGTCACTTACAACACAACAACACAAAGAGGAGAATAAACAAACTTAATCAAACAGTAAACTGGATTAACCATAAGTATGATACTAAGAACACAAGTAATAAGTAAGAGACAAAACAAGAGAACACAAGAGATTGGGTTTCAAGGATGCAGTATATTGCTTTCTCAAGTTCTATTACAAGTGTTACAAAGCATAAAGAAAGATACAAGAACATGGAATACTTATACTACAACCTACAGCCGACTATACTTTGAAAGCCAGCTGGATACAATTGACTAGACATAAACAAAATCAATTATAGAGTCAAAAGGAATATTTGCCTTTTGACTTGTGACTATGACATGCCATAGCTCACATCCTAATATATTACAAAAAGGATAAATGTTAGAACCTGGTATTTGAACGAAATACCGAGTGATTGCGTGTTAAACCAACTCAAATAGTGCGGAATCCTATTTGATTGGCGATCCAATCAGTGAGAACACACGATGAATCAATCAAGAATTGATATCAACGTCAGAAATCGATTAGGAACCGATCTGATGTGTTCTATGAACTTGGAGAACGATTTGGGAGGCTTCTGGACGGCTAGGGTACGTCTGGAGTCGTAATGGGATGAATAACTTTGTTTTCCCACGAATTGGGTCTATTTATAGGTTAGTATTGGTCAATCGTGCAACTGGGCCATAAGTATGGTTCAGTCGTGCGATTGAACCATGCGGTTGATTCATCCGCACGACTGAGTGTTCAGTCGTGCGATTGAGTCAATCTTATGTGTCAATCATACGACTGATCCAGTCTCCTGGTTCAGTCGTGCGATTGAGTCAATCGTATGAAGTTATTCATGCGTGTGGTCCATTCGCATGGGCCAACCGCATGAGAACTTTATTAACTTAAGTTTGAATGTTCTATTTAATATAACTTAATGTGTACTCATTCAAACATACATAAACCCAATCAATTCAATCACAACTCATTAATGAAATATTAAACATTACAAGTAACAACCAATTCATATCATTTCATTAATCAATTACAATTACATCAAAATCAGACAGACAAGTTCATTACATTACAAATCATGATCTAGGGACATACATGTATCAACAAACTCCCCCTTGGACCTAGATCTATCTATTCTCTTGTCTTCTGCATCACCTCCTTATACTTCTTGTACTTCTCCTCTTTAGTGACTCCTGCGTGTATCTCAAAAGCAAAGCAGAGTCTTATGACATTTTGGAATTGGAGGGCTTGTACAATATCTTGCGTGTCATAGAATAGTGGCCACTTATATAATGTGTAGACATCATTAGCAGATAAGTTGGTTAGCCACATTGGGTCAAATACCCTGATAGTATCCATTTGGCCCTCTCTGTTTAGAACTATGACCGCTTCAGCTGTTCTCCAATCGTAGTACCACCATTTGAAGTGGGGAGTGAAGTCCTGTGGCATTTCCCTTAGAGGGATTCTCGACATTGTTCTCGGGGGACTCCACTTCAGCACTATCTTTGGCTTACCAGTTATGGGATCAACTTCAGAACGTCTGATATACCTCGTAGGTTGTTGAGGTTTGAAGTTGACCCACCTGGTGTGGTACTCTTTCCTCAGGGCAGCCTCAAACCAGCCTGACATCTTTCTCGGGTCAGCATACAGCAGCTTTAGTTTAGCCAGCTGGTTGAGCTCAAAACCAGGTAGAGTCTTCAGATCATGTGGGAACCTGAAGTACTCTATGCCCTGCTCCCTCTTAACTGCATAAGCGTTAAGGTCTTCAAAGTAAGCCCAAGAGATAATCCTGCCCGACACCTTATGGTGTTTCTTGACTTTGTAGAGCTTGGTGTAGGCATCTCTCTTTGGTGCAGCCCGCTGGGCTCTAACTTCCTCAAAACAGGCAGCCCATTCAGCCTTGCGAATATCTACATCTGCATTGGAGGCTTGGGCTGTTTCTTCAGTCTTTTCTGCTTCTTGCTCCATCTTGTCAAGTACCTCGAAAGTATCACTGACTAGGGATTCACCCAAATTGGGGACCACATTTCCCTCGGCGTCAGCATACTGAGGATACTCTTCTGCAGTGATGTCTTCAATTTCAACTTCATCAATGTCGTTCAGTTCCTCATCACTGGTTGAGTCCACTGTTGGAGCGTCCTTCACTAGTTCATCGGGATTGAGTTTGAACATTTCTGCTATTTGCTCATCAGACAGGTCATGAATTATCTCCCCTTCTTCAGGGGTATAACTCACAGACCGTCTTACTATCCCTTGTAGGTCAAGAATCATGGTTAACTGAGTCTTGACCATTTGAAGGGGAGTAAAGTCAAACTCATCCCTTTGAAAGTTTGGATCTGTTTGATATAAACATTCAACACATAAATCATTAGTAATTAATCAAACAGACATATATTAACTTAATAATATATATAAACATTTAATACATTTGTTTTTCATTACATGATTCAAGTACAAAGTAAATAAATACATAAAACGTCTAATCAGTACTTTTATCCTGAATCTGTGGTGTGTCGCTCGGAGGAGCAGAAGTAGTGGATGACTGGTCTTGACGACGTTTGGATCTCCGCTCCTGACCTGAGGCAGAGGCCGATGCAGCCGCATCCCCTCCTTCTGCCTCGTCATCATCATCATGTCCTTCTGTCCTCTCTTCTTCTGTCTCCTCATCATCATCATCTTCCTCATCATCATCCTCATCTTCATCATCATCATCTCCATCATCCCCGTCACCTTCTTTTAGCTTCAGGGGCTCATCCTTCGACCCCTTCAGCCTCAGCATGATAGTCTTGTTGGTCGTCTCCAACTCCTCAATGCGTTTGACGGACTGAGCCTGAGTATCTTGGAGTTGGGACACCTCAACTCTCTGCTGGTCTATGATCCGAGCTTGCTCTGCCAATTGCTGAGATTGGGCAGCAGCCAAGTCGGTCAGCTGGCGGATCTGTGCCGCCTTCTCCTCGTCAGCAGCAAGCAGACGCATAACCATACGGTTTAGCGCTGAGAGCTGCTCCTCTACCCCAATGTGAGGTAGAGTGAATCCATGAACCTGTGAGGGCTGGGCTGACGGTCCAGCCTGATGTGTGGTGGTGGTGGCAGTGGCTGTGGTGAATATGGGTCGGTGTGCTGATGGTGGTGAAGTAGGGGTGAATGGTCTGGTGATGGATGGGATAGAGGTGGTAGGTAGAGTGGTGGATGTGGTAGTGGGAGTAGTGGCTGTGGTGGCTGTGGTGATGGGTGGTATGTCAGTAGTGGTGGTAGTGGTGGCTGTGGTGGTAGTCACGAAGGTCAACCGACGCTTCTTCTTCTTCAACCCATGTGGTTGAGCCATCCGCTTCCTCCTAGTCCCGGAGGAAGTAGATGCTCCCCCTGCAACTCTGCTACCTGACCCCGGAATGTAGTTAGGGTCAGTATCTCTCTCTGAGGAGTCCCTTGGGTGCTCACCAACCACCTTTAGCCCGTGGTCTGTGGGAACGACTTTGCTTCCCACAGTCCTGGTGAGGGGCTCCTCGTCTGACTCCTCCTCCTCAATGTCACCAGCGACAAACTCTTGATGGAAGCCGGCCATCTCTGCGACCTCTCCGGCAGTGGCAGACCCCGGGGGTATAACGTCTGTATCTGTGCCTCTAGATGGGGCAGGCATGTCATCCCCGGCATCGCCACTATCATCATCATCAGAGTCAGTCTCTGGTATAGCTATATGCTCCACATCTGAGTCACTGTCCTCGTGGCGCCACTTCCTCTTCGCTGGCGCCACGTAATCAGCCCGGGCCAGATGCCCAAATAACCTCCTGACAGGGGGCTTCACCTGCTTCCCCCTGTAGACCTTCATCCTGCCGAGAGTCGTGTCGTCCATGACCTCGAGGATAACAGCGTCCTCCTTCTCCTTCGGCAGGGAAGGAAGCTTCTGATCAATGATCATCTGTAAAAATCTAGGGTACATACAGAAGCCTTCCTTCCCCTTCCCCTCGAGGTTCTCCACCAAATAACTGAATATCATCCTGGAGAAGCTGAACGGGTGGTTCAGCACCAACGCTGCATAAGCGTTCTGAATCTGATCAGATAGCTCGTCAAAACCTCCCTTCTGTGATGCTATGCACTTCAGTAGCACGTGCGCAAGGTACTTAAACTGGGGACAGAGGTTACTCTTGTTGAGTACCCCGGCATTGATGTCCCCAGAGTACTTGGCTCTCATGAAGCATCCACGGACAGTGAGGGGGTGTAAACGTGTGGGACACTCAGCATCGTCTCCAAACTGAAGCACTATCCTCAGATCCTCCTCAGAGATAGTGATAGCCTCACCAAAAATCGAGCTCCTGATGCAATGAGGCTCGGTGGATCTGTCTACAGATGCGCCTTCCCAGAAGGCCTGCTGCACTGATCTGTATGGTGTGCAGGGAGTGGATATAGCGTGAGCGATCCGAGATCTCTGTAGGAAAGTAATAATGCCAGCGAAGTCGGCTGCATTCCTGGATGTCAAGTCCAGGTGAGCACAAATGTTGTGCTTAGTGCTCATATTCCATCTACTCGCCATCTGTAACACATAATAACATAAACGTTAGTTTCGTTGGCTAAGAGTATAAAGCAACACTTAAACTTTGAATAAAAATTATCTATCATGCGACTGAAGTTGTACGACTGAAGACAGTCGTGCGACTGAATTGTGCGATTGACCTCATACGCACGACTGAGTGTGCGACTGGACTCATGCGCATGTACTCTTGTGCGGTTACACCAGTCGTGCGACTGAGTCTCATTCGCATAGTTCAGTCGTGCGATTAATTGATTCGCACCCTTCAGTCGTGCGACTGAAGTTCATCCGGACGACCAGTCGTCTGTCTCATTTGTTCAGTCGCCCGAAGATCGAATCTACGCATAATACGTCTTATCACTCAATTAACCGGTTCTTTAGTGTCGCCTACTCTTCCCTAATAACCTATTTTAACCAATTTTAACATATTACTTAGTTTTAATAGGTTATTAGGGTTTGATGGTCGCGGTTCGCCTTTCACAGTCGTATTAATCAAATTAGGGTTCAATTGTTTCTGATTTCGATGGAAGACAACTGCAAAATACCTGTACGATGATGGACGAACGTTAGTATCACAGAATCAACAAGAAATCTAAGGCAAATGAAATTTTGGCAGAGTAACGGTACAATATGCGAATTAGGGGCGATTTGCGAATGAGGAGTCTCTGCGACCGACTCCCCTCTATTTATATCCACCCTAGATTCAATCGTGCGACTGAGTTCATTCGCACCTTTCAGTCGTGCGAGTGGGACTTCAGTCGTGCGATTGGGTCAGTCGCCCTTCTCCAGTCGTCCGACTGAAGTTCAGTCGTGCGACTGACTCACTCGTTCGCACTTAAGCATCCGATTGGACTAATCGTATGATCCATTCGTGCGAATGTACTTCATTCGTATGGTTAGTCCATACGTATGGTCCATTCGTGCGAATGGGTCATACTTAGTTAATTTTTCTGCTATTTTACCAATTTACCTTTAGACTCTTTTATATTAATGAAATTAACGTTATGAACTTTTGATCATCTCAGACATGATCCTTTTATATTGAAAACACTTTGATCACCTCAGACGTGATCCTTTTACCCACTTTGGTCACCTCAGACGTGACCCCTTTTAAAAATATTTTCAGACGTGACTGATATAACCTTTCAAAGAACATATGGTCATCTCAGACATGACCCTTTTAGTGAGTTTATTCCTTCTGATTTTCCTGATGTAGTCCGACACTTGACTCAAGTTAAAACTTAAAGCAAACTAACTAATTTAAGAATTTAAACTAATTACATAATCAGACATATTTTTGGCTTTTTGTGAGAGATAAATCCAGAGATTGATATCTACGGGATTTGAATCGGGAGTAGATAGCTTCAACTTAGGTTGATCACATCTGGACCAATTCAATTTTTTGGAATCATACAGGCAATTCAAATCATTTGGGACTCGTTATAAAACCTTTTGATGCTCAAGTTCTCGTGTTCATCCAGAGTCTTTTGCAACATAAGGAAATCATACTGAAACTCTTAGATTCTCACATTGATTTAACCTTTGAGAATGTAGCCACAATGATTGTCAGTATGTTGGTCCACTTAAATCCATACACAGACTTTTGACACAGACTGGTGACTTGTTTAGGTGTAATTATTTCAACTAACACTTGTGTATCCCACACTTATATGGTAATCAACATCCCTCAGGAGCTTTTGAGCGGTCTACGGGTATTATTACAAGAAGAGACTATTCTTAGAGCTTTCAAAGAGAAGCCTGTCCTCAGGTCAGTGCCATCGCACAGCAGAGAGGCGGCAAACAACAATGAATTCTAGAATATCTAGGTTATGCTTATCCTCAGGTCAGTGCCATCGCACAGCAGAGAGGCACATAACCTATCTCCTTGTTAGAGCAACTTATTTTATTTTGCACAAAATGCACCAACAACATAAGTCATTAGCTTTATTGCATTTGTCTTTCATTTTTTCTTTGCTTTGCTCTAGTTATGGTCATCCGCACACATTTGTGGCGTTTACTTGCTCATTACCCCTTATTGGAATATTGTTGATTGTGTTAACCAGTGATAAGATGGACGCCCACAGTCAGTTGAACACTTTAGTTTTATCTTGAAATCACCAATCCGTCTATTTGTCTATTGTGTTGAATCTACCAACATATCATATATGGTCTAGCAACCTCTAAGTCTACTTTCTTTGTGTCACCTTAGGAGTTGCCAGTTTTCTATCATCTTTCCTTTTAGTATTGCTTAGACTACACAGATTTACTTACTTTGAACTTTTGCACATTACTAACACTTAAATTTTAAAGTCCCTCTTGATTTGTTCCTGTGTACTATCATTTTCCAAAGGTATTGAATCGGTATCACAGATACAATCTACCTTATTTCAGCTCGCTACTCCTTCTCCCTCATTTTTTTTTTTTTTTTTTTTTATTTTTTTTTTTTTTTTTTAATGTTAACTTGCTGACATATTTCTCCCCTAAAATACTAAAATCATTTCTGGTTTAATTATTTAGGATTTTAATAAACAGCAAGAGAACATGAGTTTAAATAAAATTAAAATCAAATAACAAATCAAATAAATAAAATAAAATAAATTAAGTACACGACATCGGACTACACATTTTCATCATCAGGAATTACCTCACTTTTCTTTTTAACACCGTTGACCTCTAATAAATATTGAAAACGTGGTTTATCAAAAGCTTTAGTATAGAGGTCAGCGCGTTGAAAATCAGTATTAATTTTAACCACATCAATTAAGTTCTTTTCAAAACAATCTCTTATGAAATGGTATTTAATACCGATGTGTTTGGTCTTAGGATGTTGGACCGGATTTTTAGTTACTGCAATTGCAGCAGAGTTATCAACAAAAATAGGAGTAGATGAGAATTTTAAACCGTAATCCCGCATTTGCTGTTGAATCCAGATGATTTGAGAACAGCAACTTGCAGCAGCAACATATTCGGCTTCACAGGTTGACAAGGCAACCGATGTCTGCTTCTTACACTGCCAGGTAACTAATCTTCTCCCAAGAATTGACACCCTGCTGATGTAGACTTGTAGTTCATCTTGCAGCCCCCGTAATCCGAGTCACTATACGCGGTAAGCTCAAAGTCATCATCATGAGGGTACCACAATCCAAGTGTGGGTGTACCCTTCAGATAACGAAAAATCCTCTTGACCCCGATCAGATGGTTGACCTTTGGTTTAGCCTGATATCTTGAACATAGACATGTAGCATACATAATATCAGGTCTTGAGGCAGTGAGATACATGAGGGATCCGATCATTCCTCGGTACATAGTGGCATCTACTAGATCTCCATTATCATCCGGTGCTATATCATGATTAGTAGCAAGTGGAGTCCCAGCAGCAGAAGCATTCTCCATGTCAAAGCGACTGAGAATGTCTCCTACATACTTGGTCTGATGTAGAAAGATCCCATTAGGTGTTTGATCCACCTGTAACCCGAGAAAGAACTTCATCTCCCCCATGGCACTCATCTCAAATTCTTTCTTCATTACTGCTTCAAACTCTTTACATAACTCTTCGTTCTTTGACCCGAAGATTATGTCATCAACGTATATCTGTACAAGCAGTAGGTCGCCATCCTTTTCCTTAATAAACAGTGTACAGTCAATTACTCCCCTGCGAAAGCCGTGTTTCACAAGATGAGTTGAGAGTTTCTCATACCAAGCTCGAGGAGCTTGATGAAGCCATACAAAGCTTTGTCGAGCTTGTAAACTCTATCCCGATGGTAAGGATCTTCAAACCCTCGGGTTGACTTACGTAGACTGTTTCTCTGATTTCTCCATGAAGGAATGCACTCTTTACATCTAATTGGTAGACTTTGATCTTCATGTACGATGCATAGGCAAGGAAGATACGAATAGCTTCCATCCTTGCCACGGGTGCAAACACCTCATTGTAGTCAATTCCCTCGACTTGGCGAAAACCTTGAACCACCAGTCGAGCTTTGTTCCTGATAATGACCCCTTGGTCATCCTTCTTGCATTTTAGTACCCATTTAGTGCCAATGACTTTAGCACCTTTAGGTTTATCAACTAGTGTCCATACACCTAACTTCTTAAACTGCAGAAGTTCTTCTTGCATGGCACTCACCCACGCCTCATCATTGAGTGCTTCACTGACATATTTTGGCTCAACCTGCGAGACAAAACATCGATAGGCACCATCATGAATGTAACCTTTCTCCATAACCGAGGCGTAATCAGCTGAGTACAACTGATTTCGGGTTTGTACTCCTGATCTGACATCTCCAATGACATTGTCAAGGGGATGATAAACATTTAGTCGTGATCCTGGAGTAGTAGGAACAGCTACCTCAGAGCCAAGATTATGAACATTTGGTTCTGCATCTGAGGTAGTTGGAGTTTGAGGTTCTGAAGTCGAAGGTGCATCACTCGTAGATGCTTGTGGACTTGCTGGAACTGGAACCTGTTCCTCCTGACTGTTCTGGTCATCTCCTTCAGCTTCATCTTCAGAGGAGGAGTCACTGTCGTCGACTACTCCCCCTGACTGAGTAGATGATTCTCCCTGTGTGCTAGATGGTGTATTCAGAATATCATACATCATCCTAGTTGCTAGCTCATCGTCCGAGGGAGAGAGAGGTATGTTGAAGGATTTGAAGAATCCATCATAATCGAAGAAGTAGGCAGGTCCTTTTCCTGTAGGTGGTGTGGTATATCTCTGAACGTCGACATTACACCACACTTCTACAAGACCCGTTGAGTTATTGTAAACTCGCTTATTCGGTATGTTGTATCCTAGAAAGATTCCTTCATCTGCCTTCTCGCTGAATTTCCTTCTTGCGTCTTCTTCAGAAGTGTACATGGCGCGCCAAAAGGTTCAAGATACTCCAAATTCGGTTTGCGTCTTTGTAGTAGCTCATAACATGTCTTTCCGTGGCGCTTGACTATTAGGACTCGATTCAGTGTATAACATGCATTTGCTACTGCCTCATTCCAGAATTGGATAGGCAGTTTCGAGTCCGCCAGCATAGTCCGTGCAGTCTCTATCAAGCTTCTATTTTTCTCTCAGCAACTCCATTCATCTGAGGCGTGTATGCTGAAGTGAATTGATGAACAATTCCTTTTCCTTGCAGTATGCCTCCATCCATTGATTCTTGAATTCGGTCCCGTTGTCTGAGCGTATTGTCTAACCTTTAGCTTGTAGAGAGATTCCAGAGTGGGGACTAATTCCTTGAATGACTCAAATGTTTCTGATGGATTCAGTTTTCAGAAACATTACCAAGTGAACCTTGAGTAGTCATCAGTGACCACAAAACAGTACAGATCGCCTGCAATGCTCTTGTACTGACTGGACCAAACAGATCCATGTGAAGAAGTTCAAGAGGAAGTTCTATTGAATGAACTTTCTTTTCCTTATGAGACTTCTTTGTCTGTTTGCCTTTCTTGCAAGCTACACAAAAGTCAGGAAGTTGGAAGTTCTTGACATTTACTCCTCTCACTAAGTCCTTCTGAATCAAGTGATTCATCTTCCTTTGACTAATGTGTCCCATTCTCCTATGCCAGGAGATTGAGTCCTTCTCAGTAGCTTTAGATAGAAAGCACTGCACTCATGATCCGTTGGAGCAGCTGTTGACAGATCCAAGACATATAGGTCCTTATATCTTGAAGCAGTCATCAGAACTTGATCCTCTGGAATCATATAGTCTTTCTTCAGCTTCAGCACGTAACACTTGTTGTTGTCGAAGATGACTTTAAATCCTTTATCGCAGATTTGGGAAACAGAAAGCAAGTTATTTTGAAGTTGTTGAACGTAGTTCACCTTATCAAACTTAACTTTCTGATTTCCCACTTCTCCCTGTGTCTGTGATGTATCCTCCCTTGTTTCCTGCAAAGGAAACATGCCCTCCTTTTATTTGTTTGACATTTGATAAAAGGGCTCTATTTCCTGTCATGTGCCTGGATGCTCCGCTGTCTATAATCCACGTGTTGTCTCATCAGCGCTATACCGAACACCCTGCACATATCAAGTAAATGTATTAGTTTAGGTTAGGAACCCAAGCCTTTACTGTCTTGGGTTTCCCAGAGGCATCACACATCATAAACTCTACCCATTGACCTTAGAAGGTGAGGGTAACTCAGATTCCTTCTTGTCATCAGTATCAGTCACACAGGTAGTCTTCTCTTTCCATAAGCCAGATTTGTGCAATGCCTGTTTATGATAAACAGTCGTCTGGCTTACAGGTTGGACTTTAGTTCACTAGATCTTCTAGGTGGAGTTAGAGAACTCCTCTTAGAAGACCTAGGTCTAGAGTCCTGAAGATCAATCTTCTTCCTAGGTGTCTGATAGAAAGGACAATAGGAAGCAATATGTCCACATTCTCCACAGTTGTAGCACAATCTGCTATCAACCTTATAGTTTGACTTCTTTGTGGAAAATGCGTGACACTTTAGTAACATCAATCACTTTAGGTTTTGACTCTTGCATGTTTGATGTTTTCTCTGGTTTAACAAATTTAACTGTTTTGAACCTGTTTAACTTGTTCACCTTTTGGTTAACTGGTTTTTGACTTGTAGCAGCATGTGAAAAATTAACGTTTGAAGTCTTTTTGGGTTCTGATTTGACTCTGTTTGACCCTGACTTTAAGTTAACTTTTTCAAATTCATTTTCCAGATTAACCAAGGCAATTTACCTTTGCCTTTGAAGTGGCCTCCTTTTGTTTCTGTCCAGATTCAGTAGATGAACATGATGTCTGGATCAGTAACAAGAGGAGTGGTCACCACATGATCCTTGATTGGGTTGGTTTTTATGGTTTAGACTTGGTGTTCATCAAGGTCTCAGGTGGTGGTGGAACCACTTTGTAGCCTAATCCCTCCCCATTATTTCTTTCTCTCACTAAGTGTTGAACTATGTGTGAAGAACTAGTCCAACTATGCAGTTTCTGTTTAAGGAATTAACTTCTACTTCTAGAACTGCCTTTTGTTTTCTTAGTGTCCTCTAGGGAGTTTAGATAGTACCTAATGTCATTTGATTGATTAAAGGCAACTACTTCGGTTTCCCTAAGTTGCTTAGTCAATAGGTCTATCTTTTTCTTTATAACTATGCTCATTTTGTTTTAGAACTCTATTGGCCTCAGTGCATAGTTGTAAGTCCTTTACTAAGTTATCATTGTGATCTAATAACCTAGCAAATTTTCATCAATGCTATTCCTAACCATATCACAGTTAGAACAAGCATGATTATTAAACAATTGGTCAGTTGTACTTACCTGTGTTGTTTCAGAAGAGTTAGCCATCAACGCAGCATCAGACGTCTCTGGTTCTGGTGATTCTGACTTTTCTGTATCTGACGTGGAAGTCTCCTCCTTTGGTGTGTAACTGACTTCAGCTTGCAGTTGGTTTCTTTCTTCTGTGTCAGTGCTGTGTGCAGATCTAATCTGCTAATCACCTTCACGCGCAGAATCATCATCATATATCTTCACACTGGCAATGTTAGATTCTGGGGACAAATCTAAAACTCCAGTCCTGTCCTTCATCATCATGAGCAGTCCAAGGCTTTTGGGTCCTTGTTTGATGAAGTAGAACTAAGGCTTGCTTGTCTTGGTGAGTAAGGAAAGGATGAGAACGGGTTCCCATTACCGTCTTCTTCTTTGGTTTGACACATTCCCTCTTGAAGTGCCCTTTCTCTCTCACAGTTGAAGCAGGTCACTTTGCTCTTGTCAAAACCAAATGTGGTGTCCTTAGTAGCTATCAGTTCTGTCCATTCTTCTAACAAACTTCTTCGCCCTTCGGACAGCGCTAGCTAAGGCCCACATTATAATCCTTCTTTCAAGCTCCATTTCATCTACCTGCTCGTAGTCTTCATCTGCCAAATGACAGTTTCCAATCTTCCCAGCCACAAGTCCTCATATGAATGAACTACAGCGGCTAGAAGATCCAATGCTCTCGTGCTACTTCTACAGTCACATTACCGAGG
>CM046037.1:32484639-32533545 GCA_025215565.1 Flaveria ramosissima | reverse complement strand
TGGCGGGCGAACTATTGAGCCACGTGTCACCCGGAGCAAAGCTAAGGCTCCTGAGACTGTTCACGAGGAGTCAGACCTCCATAGTCACTCGGAGGGGGAGGGATCAGCCACCCTCAATTCCACTGTGAAGGAGGCTATCGCTGAGAAGTCTACAATGTCATACAAAATGTCTTACCCTCGGTGGTGACCGAGGTGATCAAAGCCGTCAAGGATGGAGAGAAAGCTGATAAGAAGGGGAGGGAAAATGAGAAGAATTCTGGAAAGTCCACCGGGAGGACGGAGGAATCTGAAGAGGAGCCATCAAACCCAAAGGTGGTAGTCCATGATGACGACAGTGATGAGGAGTCCGAGTGAGAGACTGCTAGAGGGTGCAACTATGGGGCATTTCAAAGGTGCAAGCCCCTAACCTTTGACGGTAACGGCAATGCTACTGCCGCTCATCGCTGGCTTAGAGAGATGGAAGCGGTACTGGAAATTAGTGAGTGCCGGGAAGATCAAAAAGTTAAGTTTGCCACTCATTCTTTCGTTGACTCAGCGTTGTGCTGGTGGGACAATGTTGTCCAGGCTGAAGGAAAGCGATCGATAGCCAGAATGAAGTGGTCCGAGTTGAAGGAGTTGATGCTGAAGGAGTATTGTCCCCATCAGGAATTAGACAAGATTGAGAAGGAGTTCTTGCATTTGGAGGCTGGGAACATGACTCATCAAGAGTACACCTCCAAGTTCAACGAACTTGCAAGACTTGTGCTAGACATGGTGACACCTGCGTCCAAGAAGATCAAGAGATACATGCAGAGTTTGCCCGTGGACATCAGGAGGCACATGATTGCAACCAGACCGGGTACGTTCAGGTCTGTGGTGGATTTAGCTGGGAGACTATACGATAAAAGAGATCCGATGCCTATACAAAAGAAGATGGAAAGATCGAGTGGGAATAAGAGTGGAAATGGGAAGAGATTCGGAGGTGACAACTTCAGGATTGGGGAGAAGAGGATGAGAGTTGAGGATCAGTCAGGGAGGCGAGGAAATTCAGGTGAAGGAGGTGCGTGTAGGAAATGTGGAAGGGGTCATTCAGGGGAGTGTAGAGTTGGGACAGGCAAATGTTTCAAATGTGAAGGCGAGCGCCACTATGCAAGGGATTGCAAGGCGGGGAAGTGTTACCAGTGTGGCGAGATGGGTCATGTGGGAAGAGACTGCAAGAAAGGGAAATCAGGAGGATCAGGAATAGTTAAAGCTAGAGATAAGGGAAAGGGTGACGGTTTGAAGGCAAAGGCGAGGACATTCAACATAACTCGCGAGGAGGCCAGGGCAGATCCAGAAATAGTTTCAGGTATGTTTTTTGTGGACCATAAATAAGCTTCTGTGCTCTTTGATTCTGGTGCTAGTAGAGTTTTGTGTCTGTTGCCTTTTGCTGTTTGTTGCATGATAAGAGTAGAAAGTTAGATGAGCCTTTCTATGTAGAAACAGCCATTGGTAAGTCCACTAAGATAACTGAGGTGGTTGAGGATTGCCTGATTGAGTTAGAAGATTGTAAGTTCCCTGCTAGGTTGCATGTTATGGCCTTAGGAGGTTTCGACGTGGTGTTAGGCATGGATTGGTTAGTTAGCTATGAAGCCAATATAGTATGTAGTAAGAAGATAATTCGTCTAACAGCACCCGACGGTAGTTCTGTTACGGTTCGTGGAGATAAGGTGTGCTGTGTACCGAAGGTCGTGTCGATGATCACAGCCGAAAAGTATTTGAGACGTGGGTGTAGCGCTTACTTGGCCTATGTAAAGATGTGGATGCACCAGAGCCACAATTATCAAACATGTCGGTAGTGCGTGAGTTTCCTGACGTCTTTCTTGAAGACCTGACCGGTGTGCCGCCTGACCGTGAAATCGAATTCCAGATTGATTTGCTACCTGGAGCACAACCTGTTGCTAAAGCACCGTATCGATTAGCTCCTTCGGAGATGGTAGAATTGAGGGACCAGTTGCAAGATTTATTGGATAAAGGCTTCATCCGACTGAGTATCTCTCCATGGGGTGCTCCGGTTTTATTCGTCAAGAAGAAAGATGGTAGCATGCAGATGTGCATTGACTATCGCGAGCTCAATAAGCTGACCGTAAAGAATCGATATCCGTTACCAAGGATCGATAACCTGTTCGATCAACTTCATGGTGCCAGTTGGTTTTCAAGGATAGACCTGCGGTCTGGTTACCACCAACGGAAGGTGAAAGAACAAGACATTCCTAAGACAGCGTTCCGTATGCATTATGGACACTACGAATTTCTCGTCATGTCCTTTGGTTTAACCAACGCGCCAGCTGCTTTCATGGATCTCATGAATCGGGTATGTCGACCGATGTTGGATAAATCGGTGATAGTATTCATCGACAACATCTTGATTTATTCAAAAAGTGAAGAGGAACATGCCGATCATATTCGAGAAGTATTAGAGACGCTCCGAAATAAGAAGTTATATGCTAAGTTCTCTAAATGCGCATTTTGGCTTCGAGAAGTTCAATTTCTGGGTCATGTGTTTAATCCTGAGGGGATCAGGGTGAACCCTGCGAAGGTTGAAGCAGTGATGCAATAGGAACCTCCAAAGACACCATCTGAGATTCGCAGTTTCTTAGGCTTGGCAGGTTACTATAGGAGGTTTATTCAGGATTTCTCCAAGATAGCTTCTCCTTTGACAAAGTTGACCTGAAAGGACGTGAAGTATGAATGGGGTACTGATCAGGAGAACACCTTCCTAGAACTGAAGATGAGGTTAACTCAAGCCCCTGTCTTGACGTTACCTGAAGGGAACGATGATCTAGTAGTCTACTCGGATGCCTCGTATGCAGGATTGGGTTGCGTGTTGATGCAACGAGGGAAGGTGATAGCCTATGCCTCTAGACAATTAAAGGTCCATGAGGCCAATTATCCTACCCATGATTTAGAGTTGGCTGCGGTAGTGTTTGCATTGAAGATTTGGAGGCACTACCTGTATGGGGTGAAGTGCACCATCTTCACTGATCATAAAAGTCTGAAGTACTTCTTCGAACAAAAGGAAATTAACATGAGGCAGAGGAGGCGGTTGGAACTGATCAAGGATTATGACTGTGAAATTCATTATCATCCAGGCAAAGCCAATGTGGTGGCTGACGCCCTTAGCCGGAAGGGACAACCCCAACCAATTCGGGTGAGGGCTTACCAGATAATCATGATGCCTGATGTTATGAAACAAGTGAGGGAGTTTCAAGATGAGGCATTGAGAGATGACAGAGTCAACTCCGAAAGGATGAAAGTACAAGTTTCAGATTTGGGGGAAACACCCTGGGTGTTAGAACCTGATTTGGGAGAATGTGGATCCTCTCTATGGGGATCCGAGGGAGAAAATCATGGATGAGGCTCACAAAACTCGATATTCCATACACCCCGGTGCCACGAAAATGTATCAGGATCTGAAGAAAGATTACTGGTGGCCGGGAATGAAGCAAGACGTGGCTAAGTACGTGAGCAAGTTCCTGACTTGCCTGCAAGTGAAGGCAGAGCACCAAAAGCCATATGGGAAGATCCAGCCTTTGGATATCCTTGAATGGAAATGGGAACACATCACAATGGACTTCATCACGAAGCTACCTCACACGACGAGAGGAAGTGACGCAATCTGGGTGATTGTTGACCGTTTAACAAAGAGCGCCCATTTCCTACCAATTCGTGAGACGTTTTCCTCTGAGAGGTTGGCAGAGCTATTTATCAAGAAGATCGTGGCTCGTCACGACATGCCAGTGTCTATCGTTTCGGATAGGGACACACGGGTTACGTCCAAGTTCTGGAAGAGGTTTCACAACTCAATGGGGACTAGACTGTATATTAGTACGACTTACCACCCCCAGACGGATGGTCAGTCGGAAAGAACGATTCAGACGTTAGAAGACATGCTACGAGCGTGTGTAATCGACTTTGGAGGAAGTTGGGATGAGCACTTACCGTTGGCAGAATTCTCATATAATAATAGTTACCATGCCAGCATTGGTATGCCAACTTATGAGATATTGTACGGTAGGAAGTGCAGAACGCCCGTGTGTTGGGGTGACATCGGGCAAAAGGAATTGGGAAGCCTTGAAGTGATCGAGGTCACGACCGAGAAGTTAGATAAGATCAAAGCATTCATGAAAGCCGCAAAGGATCGCCAGAAGTCTTATGCTGATAAGAGGCGTAGACCAATAGAGTTTGAAGTTGGTGACAAGGTTATGCTCAAGGTATCTCCCTGGAAAGGGATCATCAGGTTTCGAAAACAGGGAAAGTTAAGCCCAAGGTTTATAGGGCCATTCCGTATTGTCGCGAGGGTAGGGGAAGTGGCCTACAGATTAGAACTACCTGATGAGTTGAGTGGAATTCACCCTACGTTCCATGTATCTCATCTCAGAAAATGTCTGGCAGATAATGATGCAGTTGTACCATTAGAAGACATTGAAGTCGATGAACGGCTTAATTATGTAGAGTAGCCGGTGGCCTTCCTTGATTGGAAAGAGAAACTCTTACGGAATAAAGTGGTTCCACTAGTACGAGTACAGTGGAGACACAGAAAAGGATCAGAATCTACGTGGGAGACCGTGGAGGAGATGAGGAAATTTTATCCTCAATTGTTTGATGACTGACAGGTTTCGAGGACGAAACCTAAATAAGTGGGGGAGACTTGTAACACCCCGAAAAGTCAAAACGAGTAATTAAGGATAATGGGCTTAGTTAATGGGTATTTAATAAAAGAAGGAAATGGGTTATGGGCTAAATTGGGTTTATGGGCAAGAGCCTAAGTAATTAAGGCCCATAATCAGCCCCTTAACCCACCCAAAGCAGCCTCCATCTCCATCATTTGCAACCCTAGCCACCAAATTCATAGAGAGCGAAAGTGAAGGAAACTCAAGATTTGGAGCTTCAAGGGTCAAGGGATTGAAGATCTCGGTGTTGGAGCATCAAATTACAAGAAAGGACCAACAAATCCAGGTAAGAATCGACCTCTAAACTCTTCTGTAGATCAAACCCGGATTCTAGGGTTTTGGGATTTTAAAAGTTGCAAAGAATCGCATAAAGGTCACATTTTTACGTATGAAAACATGTATAAAGCTTAGATTTAGCCTCATGGATGATAAACTAAGGGTTTGGATGTAAAAAAGTTGCGATTTTGGGATAAAATTGGGTTGGTTCGTCATTTCAGCTCGATCTGCGAAACTGTGTATGCATCCAGCGAAATTGAATGTTCAAGCTGCGAAACTGTGGGTGTTCTGCGAAACTATAGTTTCGCAGGTAATTTCGCAGCCATGAAAATTCTAACAAAAGTTGGGTGAAACTGTCAGCAAAACTGCTTTTCTGGCAGCGAAATTAGCAGCGAATTTAGTTGATAAGTCACTCACGGTATCCAAGTGAGTTCTAGATCCCTTATTTATAAGTTTTTCATGTTTTGGGGCTATTATGCATACTAAATATATGTTTTTAAATGACCAAGATTTTAAGGGGTTTTAACCAGAAGAACGATTTTTCTATAACTAAATATGCTATATAAATGTTTAAATATAAAAATTTTTCGCGCTGACCTGTCAGACCGGCCCCAACCAGGGGTGTTGCCCCTTGGACCCCACTAGGGGCTGCTGCCCCTAGGACCCCGTTGTCAGGGGTTGCCGCCCCCGAACCCCCGCCGTCCCGCGGAGGGTCGGTTATGTTTTATGATGACTACTACTTGGTATGTTGTGTACTTAATAAGTTAGTATTATATATTAAAGTGGAGGATGATATTAATGAAAAGCGAAACTTAATGAATGTTACCCCCGGGCCCATTTGATGATGAAAAGTCTTGCAAGCACTATGATAGACTTCACTTATGTGAGTCTGATGTATGATGATGGATCCGTATTCATGAGTGGGCTATGTGCCTTGCAGTGTGGATCAACTGTCGGGGGTTAGCTACCGTTTTCATGTGTACCGACAGGGATTGGCATTTGTTGTCGATCAACATGGAGCTCTTGCTTTGTGCAATCTCGTTTATGATGAAAGTAAAAGATAATGAAAGATAATGAACATGCTTATTATGATGCAAGTAATGTTATGTACTATGATGTATGCATGGTCATTATGTGAAGGATAAAGTTTATATTTTCTTATATTATTTAAAACTAGAACTCACTCAGCGAAGCTGACTTTTATGCATAATAGTTGGCAGGTAAACGCTGATGCTGGGGATGGCACCATGGAGCTACTTGGAGAGCAATGGATGGCACTCCTGTTTATGAGATTGTTATTGTATTTTCAAACAATGCACTATGTTTTTATTCTATTTAAGACAAATGTATGAGTACAATATGATTTCCAAGTTTTTTATGAATGTCTATTTAATTCCGCTGCAACGTTTTGATTATTAAAAATGATTTTATGCTATGATTAACCAACTGTGAGGTTTTCCGGGAACGGGTCCTTACATAAATCATATTTACTTAGTCGTGTTACCTTGATTTGACTTCTTTTTCATCGATCACACATTGCGTCTTTGTTTGACGACTCATTACTTATAATCTGCGTGTGTAATTTGATTCTTGATACTTATTATGTGAACACGAGTACTTTCTTGCTTCTTTACACCAGTTTCCTTGCCTAGACGGTCAATAAAGTATTTTGTTGATCCGCTATTGTCATTTTAATTGATTCGCTGGATTTTTTAGGGAAGAGTGTGCGAAGTTGGTTGTTGAGTGCTCTCGAAGTGTTTTGGGTAGAAGTGCATGTATTTCAAGGTTTGTTTTGTGGTTTCGTGTCTGGTTTTGGTTTCAATTGATACAAAAACATACTATGTTCCATTTGTGAATGATTGGTGTGATTCCAATGATAGTTATAATCAGATTTGATTATATTGGTTCACAAGTGTGTTCAGAATCCTTGAGAATCAAAACCCTATAGCATTGGACGTTGTTACGAAAAGCAAAAACGTATCCATACGAGAACTATTGTTGTTTAGTGTTTTGGTATAAATAGTTCATTTCCTATGTAATTAGTTAACCTTTCGTGAATACTTTGACGCACCAATTTATAGTTGCATAATCTTAATTAAAATACAAGTAAATCTTATTTACTTGGTCGTGTTAAAGAAGGAATTCGATAACTTCTCATTGGTGGGAAACGAGAGTTTGGATGATGTTACAGATAGATTCTACCATCTGATGAGTGAACTGCATACACATGGGGTTGCTACTACCATGGAAGAAAAAGTTACTAACTTTGCAGACGGATTGCCGGAAAAGTGGGCTTCATTCGTGTCTAACCTGAGACAGAATGAAATGCTGGCAAAGCTAGATATAAATGACTTCATTCTAAAGATGCAAGAAGAAGCACTTAGGATGAAGTACAGAGCTCAGAAATCTTCGTACACTCAGAATCCAGCTTTGTACAATGTCACGCCTCAAGCTAAGACATCTGGAGCACCTCTCCAGACTGCTTTTGTGTCTAGCTCATCGGGTCCTTCACATGCTTCTCCTTCAGGATCAGACACGTCGGGGTCTTCTTGTACCCACTATATTGGATCTGAAGCGAATGCTACTAGACTGAAGACCGAGAACCTCGGTAACGTGACTGTGGAAGTAGCTCGAGAACACATGGATCTTTTGGCTGTAGTGGTTCATTCTTATGATGGACTTGTTGCTGGGAAGATTGAAAACTGCCATCTGGCAGACGAGGACTACGAGCAGGTGGACGAGATGGAGCTGGAGAGAATGGATATTATGTGGGCCTTAGCTAGTGCTGTCCGGAGGGCGAAGAAGTATGTGAAAAAGACCGGATAGAACTTGGTAGCTACTAAGGATACCACATTTGGCTTTGACAAGAGTAAAGTGACATGCTTTAACTGTGGAGAAAAGGGGCACTTCAAGAGAGAATGCGTGAAGCCAAAGAAGACGGGTAACGGGAACCCATTCTCGTCCTTCACTCGTCAAGACAAGCAAGCTACTAGTTCTACTTCATCAAGCAAGGATCCAAAAGCCTTGAGTGCTCATGATGATGAAGGACAGGACTGGAGCTTTAGGTTTGTCTCTCCAGGGGAATCAAACATTGCAAGTGTAGAAGACTTAGACGATGATTCCGCGAGTGAAGGAGATATAGCAGTTGAGATAGCGATGTCAAATAGTGAAGAAGCAACTGCAACTGAGGTCAGCTACAAGCCTGAAGAAGGGACTTCCACAGCAAAGACAGAATCGACAGAATCACCAGAACCAGAGACATCTGATGCTGCGTTGATGGCTAACTCTTCTGAACCTACTCAGGTAAGTACCACTGACCAAATGTTTGATAATCATGCTTGTTTTGATTGTAATACTTTTAGAAATAGCATAGATGAAAAATTTGCTAGGTTATTAGATCATAATGATAACTTAGTAAAAGATTTGCAACTGTGCACTGAGGCTAATAGAGTATTAAAAGAAAATGAGCATAGCTACAAAGAAAAGATAGACCTTTTGACTAAACAGCTTAGGGAAACCGAAGTAGTTGCATTTAACCAAGCTAATGACATTAGGTACTATCTAAACTCCCTAGAAGACACTAAGAAGCAAAAGGCAGTTCTAGAAGTAGAAGTAAACTCATTAAAACAGAAACTGCACAGTTGGACAAGTTCATCACACATTGTCCAACACTTAGTGAGAGAAAGAAACAACGGGGAGGGTTTGGGTTACAAAGTGGTTCCACCACCACCTGAGACCTTGATGAACACTAAGAGTAGACCAATAAATAATAACCCCATCAAGGATCATGTGGTGTCTACCCCTCTTGTTAGTGATCCAGATTCCACATGTTCATCGATTGAATCTGGAACAAAACAAAAGGAGGCCACTTCCAAGGCAAAGGGTAAAATGCCTTGCGTTAATCTGGAAAAAGAATTTGAAAAAGTTAACTTAAAGTCAAGGTCAAACAGAGTCAAATCAGAACCTAAAAAGACTTCAAATGTTAATCTTTCACAAGTTTCAAGTCAAAAACCAGTTAACCAAAAAGAAAAAGATGTTAAAAATGTTAAACCAATTAACTTTGTTAAACATGAGAAAACATCAAAAGAACCAGAGTCAAAACCTAAATTGAATGATGTTACTAGAGTGTCACACACGTCTCCACAAAGAAAGTTTAATCATAAAGTTGATAGCAGGTCGTGCTACAACTGTGGAGAGTGTGGACACATTGCTTCCTATTGTCCTTATTATCAGACACCTAGGAAGATGATTGAACTTCAGGACTCAAAACTTAGGTCTTCTAAGAGGAGTTCGTTAACTCCACCTAGAAGAACTAGTGAACCTAAAGTTCAATCCATTAGCCAGTCAACTGTTTATCACAAACAGGCTTTGCACAAATCTGGCTTATGGAAAGAAAAGTCATCCTGCTTGTCTGATAATGATGACAAGAAGGAACCTCAGCTACCCTCACCCTCTAAGGGTCAATGGGTTGAATTCATGATGTGTGATGCCTCTGGGAAACCCAAGCCAGTAAAGGCTTGGGTTCCTAACCTAAACTAATCTTTTACATCGTATGTGCAGGGTGTTCGATACAGTGCTGAAACCAACACATGGATTGTAGACAGCGGAGCATCCAGGCACATGACAGGAAACAGGGCTCTTTTATCAAACGTCAAGCAAATAAAAGGAGGGCATGTTTCGTTTGCTGGAAACAAGGGAGGCTATATCACAGCTCAGGGAGAAGTGGGAAATCAGAAAGTTAAGTTTGATAAGGTGAACTACGTTCAACAACTTCAAAATAACTTACTTTCTGTGATAAGGGATTTAAAGTCATCTTCGACAACAAGAAGTGTTACGTGCTCAAGAAAGACTATGTGATCCCAGAGGACCAAGTTCTGATGACTGCTTCAAGATATAAAGACCTTTATGTTTTGGATCTGTCAACAGCTGCTACAACGGATCATGAGGTTCAGTGTTTTCTATCTAAAGCTACTGAGAAGGATTCCATCTCCTGGCATAGGAGAATGGGACACATTAATCAAAGGAAGATGAATCACTTGATCCAGAAGGATCTAGTGAGAGGAGTCAATGTCAAGATTTTCCAGCTTCCTGATTTTTGTGTAGCTTGCAAGAAAGGCAAACAGACGAAGAAGTCTCATAAGGAAAAGAAAGTTCATTCAATAGAACTTCCTCTCGAACTTCTTCACATGGATATGTTTGGTCCAGTCAGTACAAAGAGCATTGCAGGCGACTTGTATTGTTTTGTGGTTACTGATGACTACTCAAGGTTCTCTTGGGTAATGTTTCTGAAGTCCAAATCAGAAACATTTGAGTCATTCAAAGAGTTAGTGACCACACTGGAATCTCTCTACAAGCTGAAGGTGAGACAAGTACGCTCAGACAACGGGACTGAATTCAAGAACCAATGGATGGAGGCTTACTGCAAGGAAAAGGGAATTGTGCATCAATTCACTTCTGCCTACACACCTCAGATGAATGGAGTTGCTGAGAGAAAGAACAGAAGCTTGATAGAGACAGCACGGACTATGCTGGCAGACTCGAAACTGCCTATCCAATTCTGGAATGAGGCAGTAGCTAATGCATGTTATACACTGAATCGAGTTCTGATAGTCAAGCGCCACGGAAAAACATGTTACGAGCTACTACAAAGACGCAAACCGAATTTGGAGTATCTCGAGCCATTTGGTGCGCCGTGCACACTTCTGAAGAAGACATAAGAAGGTAAATTCAGCGAGAAGGCTGATGAAGGAATCTTCCTAGGATACAACATACCGAACAAGCGAGTTTACAACAACTCAACGGGTCTAGTAGAAGTGTGGTGTAATGTCGATGTTCAGAGATATACCACACCACCTACTGGCAAAGGACCCGCCTACTTTTTCGACTATGATGGATTCTTCAAGTCCTTCAACATCCCTATCTCTCCTTCGTATGATGAGTTAGCTACTCGGATGATGTATGATATCTTGAATACACCATCTCATGATTCAACATCATCTAGCTCACAGGGAGAATCATCTACTCAGTCAGGGGGAGTAGTCGATGATAGTGACTCCTCCTCTGACGATGAAGCTGAAGAAGATGATCAGAACAGTCAGGAGGAACAGGTTCCAGTTCCTAAAAGTCCACAAGCATCTACCAGTGATGCACCTTCGACTTCGTAATCTCAAACTCCAACTACCTCAGATACAGAACCAAATGTTCACAATGTTGGCTCTGAGGTAGCTGTTCCTACTACTCCAGGATCACGTCTAAATGTCTATCATCCCTTAGACAATGTCATTGGGGATGTCAGATCAGGAGTACAAACCCGAAATCAGCTATACTCAGCTGATTATGCCTGTTATGGAAAAGGATATATTCATGATGGTGCTTATCGGTGTTTTGTCTCGCAGTTTGAGCCAAAATACGTCAGTGATGCACTAAATGATGAGGCGTGGGTGAGTGCCATGCAAGAAGAACTTCTTCAGTTCAAGAAGTTAGGTGTATGGACTCTGGTTGATAGACCTAAAGGTGCTAAGGTCATTGGCACCAAATGGGTCTTGAAATGCAAGAAGGATGACCAAGGGGTCATTATCAGAACAAAGCTCGACTGGTGGTTCAGGGATTTCGCCAAGTCGAGGGAATTGACTACAATGAAGTGTTTGCACCCGTGGCAAGGATGGAAGCCATTCGTATCTTCCTTGCCTATGCATCGTACATGAAGATTAAAGTCTACCAATTAGATGTGAAGAGTGCATTCCTTCATGGGGAAATCAGAGAAACAGTCTATGTCAGTCAACCCGAGGGATTTGAAGATCCTTATCATCGGGATAGAGTTTACAAACTTGACAAGGCTTTATACGGGCTTCATCAAGCTCCAAGAGCCTGGTATGAGAAACTCTCGACTCATCTTGTGAAACACGGCTTTCGCAGGGGAGTCATTGACTGCACGCTGTTCATCAAAGAAAAAGATGGAGACCTACTGCTCGTACAGATATATGTCGATGACATAATCTTCGATTCAAAGAACGAAGAATTATGCAAAGAGTTTGAAGCAGTTATGAAGAAAGAGTTTGAGATGAGTGCTATGGGGGAGATGAAGTTCTTTCTCAGGTTACAGGTGGATCAAACACCAAATGGGATCTTTCTACATCAGACCAAGTATGTGGGAGACATTCTTAGTCGTTTTGACATGGAGAATGCTTCTGCTGCTGGGACTCCACTTGCTACTAATCACGATATAGCACCTGATGAAAATGGAGATCTGGTAGATGCCACAATGTACCGAGGAATGATTGGATCCCTCATATACCTCACTGCCTCAAGACCTGATATCATGTATGCTACATGTTTATGTTCTAGATATCAGGCTAAGCCTAAGGTGAACCATCTGATCGGGGTCAAGGGGATATTTCGTTATCTGAAGGGTACACCCACACTTGGGTTGTGGTATCCTCATGATGATGACTTTGAGCTCACGGCGTATAGTGACTCGGATTACGGGGGCTGCAAGATGAACTACAAGTCTACATCAGCAGGGTGTCAATTCTTTGGGAGAAGATTAGTTACCTGGCAGTGTAAGAAGCAGACATCGGTTGCATTGTCAACCTGTGAAGCCGAATACGTTGCTGCTGCAAGTTGCTGTTCACAAATCATCTGGATTCAATAGCAAATGCGGGATTACGGTTTAAAGTTTTCTTCTACTCCTATTTTTGTTGATAACTCTGCTGCAATTGCAGTAACTAAAAATCCGGTCCAACATCCAAAGACCAAACATATCGGTATTAAATACCATTTCATAAGAGACTGTTTTGAAAAGAACTTAATTGATGTGGTAAAAATTAATACTGATTTTCAACGCGCTGACCTCTATACTAAAGCCTTTGATAAACCACGTTTTCAATATTTGCTAGAGGTCAACGGTGTTAAAAAGAAAAGTGATGTTATTCCTGATAATGATCATGTGTAGTCCGATGAAGTTTAGTTAATTTTCCTTTTATTTTATTTTATTTGTTTATTTTAGTCTGTTTAAATTAAACTCATGTTATCTAGCTGTCTATTAAAATCCTAAAATAATTAAACCAGTTATGATTTTAGTATTTTAGGGGGAGAATAAGTCAGCAAATAACATTAAAAAAATTGAGGGAGAAGGAGTGGAAAGCTGATATAAGGTAGATCGTATCTGTGATACCAATTCAAACCCTTTGGAAAATGATAGTACACAGGAACAAATCAAGAGGGACTTTAAAATTTTAATTTAGAAAAAGATGCAAAAATTCAAAGTATAAGTCTGTGTAGTCTAAGCAATATAAAAGGGAAGATGATAGAAAAACTGGTAACTACTAAGGTAACACAAAGAGAGTAGACCTAGAGGTTGCTAGACCACAAATGATATGTCGGTAGATTCAACACAATAGATGATTAGACCTGAATGGTGATCTCTAGATCAAACTAAGTTGTTCAACTGACTGTGGGCTTCCATCTTATCACTGGTTAACACAATCAACAATATTCCAATAAGGGGTAATGAGCATGTAAACGCCACGAATGTGTGCGGATGACCATAAATAGAGCAAAGCATGAAAAAAAAATGAAAAATAAATGCTATCAAGCTAATGACTTATGTTGTTGGTGCATTTTGTGCAAAATAAAATTAAGCTGCTCTAACAAGGAGATAGGTTGTGTGCCTCTCTACTGTGCGATGGCACTGACCTGAGGATAAGCATAACCTAGATATTCTAGAATTCATTGTTGTTTGCCGCCTCTCTGCTGTGCGATGGCACTGACCTGAGGATTGGCTTCTCTTTGAAAGCTCTAAGAATAGTCTCTTCTTGTAAAAATACCCGTAGACCACTCAAAAGCTCCTGAGGAATGTTGATTACCATATAAGTGTGGGATCCACAAATGTTAGTTGAAATAATTAAACCTAAAACTATCACCAGTTTGTGTCAAAAGTCTGTGTATGGATTTAAAAGGACAAATATATTGACAATCATTGTGGCTGCAATTCTTGAAAGTTCAAATCAATGTGGTAATCTAATAGTTCCAGTATGATTTCCTAAAGTTGCTAATGACTCTGGATGAAAACCAAGAATTGAGCATCATAAGATTTTGATAACAAGTCCCAAATGATTTGACTTGCCTGTATGATTCCAAAATTGAATTGGTCCAAGTGTGGTCAATCTAAGTTGAAGCTGCCTATTCTGAAACCAAATCCAGTAGATTTCTTTATTAGGATTTATCTCTCACAAAAAGCCAAAAACAAGTTTTATTTTTATACTTTAGTTTAATCTTCTAATTTAGTTAGTCATTTTAGTTTGTTTGTTTGTCAGACTACATCATGAAACTCAGTAAGGGATCAACTCAACTAAAAGGGTCATGTCTAAGATGACCACATGTGTTTTCAAAGTTTAAAAGAGTCACGTCTGAGGTGACAAAGTGTTTAAAAGAGTCACGTCTGAGGTGTCTAAATTGTGTAAAAGGATCACGTCTGAGGTTATAAAAAGGTTTTCAAGATAAAATGATCATGTCTGAGATGATCACATGCTCAAAATGTTAATTTCAATAGTTAAAAGGGTTATAAATGTAAACTAGTCAAAATGGCAGAAAAAAAAATTCATAAGTCTAACCCATTCTCATGATTGGATCATAAGTATGGACCAACCATGCGAATGGGTCCCATTCGCACGACTGGACATGAGATTGAGCCATTCACCCGAATGGCTTATCAGATTGATCCATTCGACCGAATGGAAGGGGGCGAATGAGTCAGTCGACCGACTGAGACTCAGTCGGTTAACTGAAGGTGCGAATGAAAGGGCACGAATGAGTCAGTCGACCGACTGAACCTCAGTCGGCCAATTGAATGCGACTGACTGGGCCAATCGCACGACTGAGTCTCAGTCGCCCGAATGAACTGAGCGAATGAGGCCAGTCGGCCGATTGAACACAGTTTCAGTATTTAAAGGGGCCATAGTCGAACGCATTTCACTCATCACCCTCAATCGCTCCCAAATCGCTCTTTGTACCGTTACTCTGCCAAAATTTCGCTAGACCTTGCTTTTACATTGTTATTGATCCTTTGACGTTCGCTGTTGTTTATAAAGGTAGATTGAAGTTATATCTCAATGAAATCAGAAGAAATGAAACCCTAATTCTGTGAAATTCGAGTGAAACAAGAACCGGACTGAACGTGACCTAATAACCAACCTAAACTAAGCAAAATGTTAAAATTAAGTTTAATAGGTTATTAGTAATGAGATGGCGAACCTATTGAACCGGTAACCCATGTTAAATCACTTGTTTTGATCAAGATTCGAACCACAGGCGACTGAATAGTGGGACAGGCGACAGGTCATCCGGATGAACTCCAATCGCACGATTGAATCTTGCGATTGGGTCAATCGGCCGAATGAACCATGCGAATGAGCTCAGTCGGCCGACTGAACCAATCGCAGACTCAGTCAGCAGATTGAACTCAGTCGCATGTCACATTCACCCGAATGAGCTCAGTCGCATGATAGGACAACCGACTAACTTCAGTCGCATGATTCATTCGCACGAATGATCAGAATGAATTTAAACATTACACTTAGAACTGAATTTTGATGTATTATGTACTAATGGTTCTGTGTCTTGTGTTTCAGGAAAATGGCTGATAGATGGTCCATTAATCCAAAGCACAACATATGTGCTCACTTGGATCATACGACTCGGAACGGGGCCGAGTTTACAGAGATTATAGCTTTCCTTAGACGCTCTCGGATACATAAGGCCATTTCCACCCCGTGCACTCCTTACAGGTCATTACACCAGGCATTCTGGGAGAATGCCTCAGTTGATCGTTCTCGTGAGCCGTACAGTATACGGAGCTCCATTCTTGGTCATGATATTGAGGTTACAGCTGCTGATATCCAGAGAGTTCTTGAGTTTGGGGACGATACTGATCACCCCACCAGATTACATCCACTTACTGTTAGAGGCTGCTTCCTCAGGATCAAGTATGCTGGGGACATAAACTCAGGTGTGCTCAACAAGAGCAACCTGTGCCCCCAGTACAAGTACTTGGCGCATGTGATCCTGAAGTGTATTGCTTCCAGGAGGGGTGGGTTCGATGACCTATCAGACCAGATTCAGAATGCCTACGTGGCACTGGTGCTGAACCACCCTTTCAGCTTTTCGAGTATGATCTTCTCATATCTGGTCGAGAACCTGGAGGCTAAGGGGAAGGAGGGTTTTTGTATGTACCCCAGGTTTCTTCAGCTGATCTTCAACTAGAAGCTGCCTTCACTTCCCAAGGAGAGCCATGATGCGGTTGCCTTGGAGATTATGGATGACACGACTTTAGGTCGTATGAGAGTGTATAGGGGCAAGCAGGTAAAGCCCCAGGTGAAGAGGTTGATCGGCCATTTGGCCAATGAGATATATGTTGCGCCGGGGAGACGCAAGTGGCGTCATGATGATAGTGATTCAGATGACGAGAGGCTATTGCTCCCAGAGCATGATTCCGATGATGACGACAGTGGGGACGCTGGGGATGATATGCCTACTCCACCGACAGGCACAGCGTACCTCCAGTGTCTGCCCCAGCTGGTGAGATAGCCGAGTCTGCTGGTTTCCATCAGGACTTTGTTCCTGGTGAGGAGGAAGAGGAGTCGGATGAGGAGCCCTTGACAAGAACTGTGGGAAGCAAGGTTGTTCCCACAGAGTATGGGCTAAGGGCGGTTGGTGAACGCCCAAGAGATTCAGGAGAGACAGCTGTTGATCCTAGTTATGCACCGGAGTCAGCTAGCCGTGTTGTAGGGGGAGCATCCACCTCGACGGGAACGAGGAGGAAAAGGATGGCTCAGCCCCACGGGCAAAAGAAGAAGAAGAGACGATTGACCTTCGTTACCACCACAGCCACTACCGCTACCACCACCACTACCACTTCCACAGCCACACCATCCACCACCACAGCCACCACAGCTACCACTACTACCTTCACACCTCCCACCACTGTACATATGCCATCTACCACCATATCTTTCACTCCCACATCACCTCCACCATTTCACAGACCCAGCCCCATCTTCACTACAGCCACCACCACCACCACTTCCCACCAAGCTGGACCCTCAGCCCATCCCCTACATACATATGGATCACCTCTATCTCCAATTGGGGTGGAGGAACAGCTGTCTGCGCTTAACCGGATGGTGATGCGCCTATTAGCTGCGGATGAGGAGAAGGCGGCTCAGATCCGCCAGCTGGCTGATCTTACTGCTGCACAGGCTCAGCAGATCTCAGAGCAGGCTCGGGTGATAGAGGAGCAAGCCCAACAGATGGCTGCTCAGAGCCATGAGATCGCCCAACTCCAAGAGCAAAGTGTCACATCTACCAAGAAGATAGAGGAGTTGGAGGAGGCTAAGAAGACGATCATGTTAAAGCTAAAGGGATCTAAAGAGGAGCCCCTGAAGATCAAAGAGGGAGACGGAGATAATGGTGATGATGATGATGAAGATGATGATGAGGATGATGAGGATGAGACGGAGGAGGATGAGGAGACTGAAGAAGAAAGGACAGAGGAGAAGGATGAAGATGATGATGCAGAAGGAGGGGATGCAGCTGCATCGGCCTCTGCTCCAGGTCAGGAGAGGAGATCCAAGAATAGACAAGACCAACCAGCTTCCTCCTCTGCTCCACCAAGTGACGAGCCGATGATCCAGGACAAAAGTAAAGATTAGATGTTTATGTATTTAATTACTTTTGTATTTGAATCATGTATTTAAACCTATGTATTCAATGTTTATATTAAGCTTAATGCATTTCTGTTTTGATTAATTACTAATGGTTGATGTGTTGAATGTTTAAATCAAACAGATCCAAATTACCAAAGGGATGAGTTTGATGTTGCTCCCCTTCAGCAGGTCAAGACTCAGTTGACAATGGTTCTTGATCTGCAAGGGATCGTAAAGAGGTCAGTGAGTTATACCCCTGAAGAAGGGGAAATAATTCACGACCTATCAAACGAGCAACTAGCAGAGATCTTCAAGCTCAATCCAGATGAGATTGTGAAGGATGATCCGAGATGCGACTTGACCAGTGACGAAGAGCTCAACGATGTTGATGAAATAGAGATTGAAGATGTCATTGCCGAGCACTACCCTCAGTATGCTGACAATGAGGGAAATGTGGTCCCCAATCTGGGTGAATCTCTTGTTAGCGATACTTTTGAGGTGTTAGACAAGATGGAGCAAGAATCAGAGAAGATAGAGGAAACGGCCCAAGCCTCAAATGATGATGTTGATATCCGAAAGGCTGAGTGGGCTGCGTGCTTTGAAGAAGTTAGAGCCCAACGCGCTGCACCTAAACAGGATGCCTACACCAAACTCTACAGAGTCAAGAAACATCATAAGGTGTCTGGCAGGATCATAGCGTGGGCGTATTTTGAGGACCTTAACATATATGCAGTTAAGAGGGAAAAGGGCATAGAGTACTTCAGATTCCCACATGATCTGAAGACTCTACCAGGTTTTGAGCTCAACCAGCTGGCCAAACTAAAGCTTTTGTATGCTGACCCGAGAAAGATGTCAGGCTGGTTTGAGGCTGCCCTAAGGAAGGAGTACCACACCAGGTGGGTTAACTTCAGACCCCAACAGCCTACAAGGTATATCAGAAGGTCTGAAGTTGATGCCATTAATTGAAAGCTAAAGATAGTGCTGAAGTGGAGTCCTCCGCGCACAATGTCAAGAATCCCGCTCAGGGAAATGCCACAGGACTTCACTCAACACTTTAAGTGGTGGTACTACGATTGGAGAACAGGAGAAGCGGTCATAGTCCTAAACAAAGAGGGCCAAATGGATACTATCAGGGTGTTCGACCCCGTGTGGCTTACCAACTTGTCAGCTAATGATGTCTATACTCTATACAAGTGGCCACTGTTCTATGATACGCAGGATATTGTACAAGCCCTCCAGTTTCAGAATGTCATAAGACTCTGCTTCGCGTTTGAGATTTACGCGGGAGTTACAAAAGAGGACAAGTACAAGAAATATGAGGAGGTGATGCAGAAAACAAGACATTAGAGAGATCTAGGTCCAAGGGGGAGTTTGTTGATACATGTATGTCCCTAGATCAGGATTTGAATGTAGTAGATCTTGTTTGTCTGATTATGATGTAATGTTTGAAATGATTAATGAAATGATATTGATTGTTTGTGATTGATAATGTTTAATATTTCATTAATGAGTCGATAATGAATTGGTTAATTAGATTTGTGGTTGGTTGAATGGTTACACTTAATGTTATATTAATTAATACATTCAAACTTAACACAATGAAGTTCTCATGCGAATGGCCCATGCGAATGGACCACACGCATGAATAACTTCATACGACTGACTCAGTCGCACGACTGAACCAGGAGACTGGATCAGTCGTATGATTGTAACATAAGATTGGCTCAGTCGCACGACTGAACACTCAGTCGTGCGGATGAATCAACCGTATGGTTCAATCGCATGACTGAACCATACTTATGGTCCAGTCGCACGAATGAACAATAATAACCTATAAATACAACCCAATTCATGGAAAAACGAAAGCATTCATTCTATTTCGACTCCAGACGTACCCTAGCCGTCCAGAAGCCTCCCAATTCGTTCTCCAAGTTCATAGAACACATTAGATCGATTCTCAATCGATTCCTAACGTTAGATTCAATACTTTATTGATTCTTCGTGTGTTCTCACTGATTGGATCGCCAATCAAATAGGATTCCGCATTATTTGATCTGGTTTACACGCTAATCACTCGGTATTTCGTTCAAATACCAGGTCCTAACATATTAGATATTTAAATCTTTGTTCATCAAAAGCTTTTGTGAACAGATTAGCATATTGTTCATCTGTATGAACTTTGACTAGTTTAATTAATCTTTTTTTATAGTTATCTCTTATTAAGTGATACCTGATATTGATGTGTTTGGTCCTTGAGTGCTGCATAGGATTCTCTGTGATAGAGATAGCACTATTGTTGTCTATGTGAATGAGATTCTCCTTGAAGTTAAATCCATAGTCCAGCATCTGATTTTGAATCCAAAGCACTTGAGCGCAGCAACTTGCAGCAGCAATGTATTCAGCCTCAGCAGTTGATGCAGACACACAGGATTGTTTCTTGCATTGCCATGAGACAACCCTTCCACCAAGGAATTGACATCCCCCAGATGTAGACTTTGCAGTCATATTGCAACCACCATAATCACTATCTGTATAAGCATACAGATTGAAGTCAGGATTCTTTGGATACCATAAACCAAGTGTTGAAGCACCTTTGAGGTATCTTAGAATTGTCTTGACAGTGATGAGGTGAGACATCTTAGGGTTGGCTTGATATCTTGCACAAATGCATGTTGCAAACATGATATCAGGCCTGCTAGGAGTAAGATACATAAGATACCCAATCATAGCCCTATATAAGTGTTCATCTACACACCCCCCCTCAAGATCAGGTCCAAGGGAGTGGTTTCTGGCTATGGGTGTCTTAGCAATCTAACAATCAGTCATGTTGAACCTCTTGAGTATGTCCTCAACATACTTTGACTGACTTATGAAGATACCATCTTCAACTTGCTTCACATGAATTCCGAGAAAGAAATTGAGTTCTCCCATTGCACTCATTTCAAATATGTCTTTCATCAGCTTCTCAAAGTCTTTGCAGAGCTTTGGATTAGTTGAACCAAAGATGATGTCATCCACATACACTTGAACTAGAAATATGTCATTTCCCTGTCCTTTGATGAAGAGAGTTCCATCTATAGTATCTATCTTGTATCCATGCTTGCAAAGATACTCAGACAATGACTCATACCACTTCCTGGGTGCCTGATGCAGCCCATAAAGAGCTTTGTCAAGCTTGCAGACATAATAAGGATGATCAGGGTCTATAAAACCAGGTGGCTGTTTGACATACACCTCTTCATCAATCACTCCATACAGAAAAGCACACTTCACATCAAGTTGAAAGACCTTGAAGTTTTGGATGCAGCAAATGCCAGGAATATCCTAACAGCTTCTAATCTTGCTACTGGAGCAAAGACATCAGTGTAGTCAATCCCTTCTTCTTGTGTGTATCCTTGAACAACTAGTCTAGCATTGTTCTTGATGATAATGCCTCTATCATCCTTCTTATTCCTAAACACCCATTTGGTTCCAATGGTAGTCTTCCCATGAGGAAGAGGACAAAGGTTCCAAACTTTTTGCCTTTTGAATTGAAGCAACTCTTGTTGCATAGCTTCAACCCAACTTCCATCCTTTAGAGCCTCATCAACTTTCTTTGGCTCTATCTGGGATAAGAAACAAGAGTGAAGACAAACATTTGCTTCATGGGTTTGTCCTCTTGTTCTTACCCCTGAGACTACATCTCCAATAATATTTGTGGTGGGGTGAGACTTGTGGATCCTAAGCTGAGGGGTCACAGCAAGTTGCTGAGAAAGATCTAAATTTGAGAAATTTAGATTTGGCATAGATGTTTCACCCTCCACATCACCACACTTATCAAGATTTACATGATCCAATGAGTGTGTGACATCATTGATGTTGTCATCTATGGTGTGGTTATTAGCATCAAGGAATTCTTGATCACTTTCACCACCACCATTGTTGTCTTCCACAATTGAGGTATCCTTATCTGGTTGTGGAGCCTCTGAGCTGGAATTTGAAGGCACCCCAGATGTATCAGCTGAGTTTGTCATTGTAGTGTTAATAGAAACCTCATTTGCTGAAGTAGTTCCAACTGTAGCTGAAGATGTATGAGTTGAAGGTCTTCTTAGCTCAAATCTTGGATCATGATCACCTGTATTTAAATTTTTTGCAGATCCTGAAATATTCTCACAAGATTTGTTAAAACAATTGGTAACTAAATCAAGATCAAATAGCCAATCAGGACCAGAACCACCCACACAGGGTGTGTGTTCATTGAAAGTCACATTGGCTGACTCCTCAACAATTCTAGTTCTGAGATTGTATACTCTATAAGCCTTAGCCTGAGAAGAGTATCCAATGAAGTGTCCATCATCTGATTTTTCAACAAATTTGGCAATTTGATCTTTGGTATTCAAGATGGTGCAAGGACATCCAAATGACCTGAGAAAGCCAATGAAAGGTTTTCTCTTGTGCTAGAGTTCATAAGGAGTCTTACCATGTGTCTTAACTACTAAAACTCTGTTTTGCACATAGCAAGCAGTGTTTACTGCCTCTGCCCAGAAGGTGATGGGCAGTTTAGAGTCAGACAACATAGTTCTTGCAGCTTCAATTAGTGTCTTGTTTCTTCTCTCAGCAACACCATTTTACTGAGGAGTCCTGGGAGCACTATATTGTCTTGTAATACCTTTTTCATCACAAAATGTATCAAGGGCTTGATTCTTGAATTCAGTCCCTTGATCACATCTTATGGTTTTGACCTTGTGATCACTTTGATTCTCAATTTTTAAGATGAAATTCTTCAGAATTTCAAGGGTCTCATCCTTAGTTCTTAGAAAGAAAACCCAAGTGAATCTTGTAAAATCATCTGTGATCACCAAACAATAAGAGGTCCTTCCTAGACTCATTACACTGGTGGGGCCAAAGAGATCCATATGTAATAAGTGTAGGGGAGTAGTGATAGAGTTCCTTTACTTAGGCTTGTGAAATACCTTATGATGCTTCCCTTTCAAGCATGCAACACAATGATCATCACTTGTAAACTCTTTCTTTGGCATTCTAGTTACCAAATCATGTTTAATTAGTTTATTCATGTTCTTAAAGTTTACATGGCACATTCTTTTATGTCATAGGAAAGACTCATCACTATTGGCTTTAGATAGAAAGCATGAAACTTCTCCAGAGGGAGATGTTTCTTGCAAGTCCATCTTGTACATGTTCCCTTTTCTGGGGGCTCTAAGCAGGATGTGCTCATGAGGAATGACCACTCCAGGCTTGAGAAAAATGCACTCATGCTCAGTAAAGAGCATGTTATGACTCTGATCACAAAATTGGGATACACTCAGAAGATTTTACCCAAGCTCCTTGACAAAGTTTACCTTTTCAATGCTGAGCTTACCATTTGTGACCTTGCCCCTTCTAGAAATGTAACCACCTTCATTTCCTCCAAAAGCAACTGGTCCTCCAACAATCCTCTCAAAGTTATGGAGTAGTGACCTATTGCCTGTCATGTGCCTGGAACAGCCACTATCAATGATCCAGACATTCTTGTTTGTCTTGAGCTATTCCTGCACAAAGAAAATGATTAGTTACATTTGGAAACCCAAGCCTTATTTGTCTTGGGCTCAGTAAGTATAATAAAAGGTAATGCAACAGTAATAGATCCTATGGTTGTGCTAGTAGGATCTTGAGCTGTTGTTGATGGAGAATTTTCAGTCACTTGGTCTTTCTTAGACTTCCACACCACCTTTGGAGTCTTGGACTTGACCTTCGAAACTTCGAAAGCTTTTGGGACTTCGGAAGTTTTGATGAGTGAACCTTCGGAAGATTTTGCAGTCACTGCAGCAGCCTTTAGTGCTTCGGAAGAATTCCTTTCTTCTGAGACCAACTTCTCTTCCAAAGGTAATTTTCCATTTTCCTTCTTCTTAGATTTGGAGCTTCCGAAGGAAACAGATTTTCCTTCTGAAGCTTGAATCTTCTTGGAACTCTTTGAAGTCTTTGTTTTGGTCATATGGACAGCACTTTTAGGATTGTATGGACAATCCTTAGCAATGTGAGAGGTACTTTCACACATGACACACACCATTTTCTTCTTCACAATAGTCTTCTTATGAGAACAAGACTGTCTTTGGTCACATCCCTTCTCCACCTTCATCTTTGCAGATACTGAGACAGTCCTTATGGGCTGGGAACTGTTCTTGGAGTTTGATGGTCCAGGCTGTGCAGCAATGGTACACAGTAGATCAGTCTTCTTCTTGATACTGAGATGATTTGAACAAGAACCACAACTCTTAGCTGAAGAGTTTTGGTTTATGTCTTCAGTCTTTACTACTTCAAATCCTGCAGAGATAAAAACTTGTTTCTACTTAGAGTCAAAAGTAGCCTTGATCCCTTGAGCCTTTCTTGTTTTTCTTTTGCTCTTCCTGATCAAGTTTTATCTCATTGACTTGGTCATCACAGTAATCTTCTTCTCCTCAGAAGGATAGTGGCCCTTTTTAGAATCCTCCTCTTCACTCTTCTCAGAGGAATTCTTAACTATCTCTTCTTCATCCTCTTCACTTATAAGATCTATGAGAGGAAGCTCATCTTCACAAGTTCCACACCTAGGAGATCTTACAGACAGGATTGTGTGTGGAGGAGCTATCTTATTGGATCCAAGTCCCTACCTATTTTGATAACACACCTTGTTGTGCAGGGATGAGGATATCATGTTCTTGAAGGTCTCTTCTTCAAGAACACTCTTTTCTGCCCTGGCTTTACTGATCACAAGCTCAGCGTGGCACTCAGTCAGCTTGGTTATGAGATCTTTGATTTGAGTCCTAAAATCTGTATGCTCATGTTTTAGAACTGAAATGGTTTTCTCTAAGTCCTCTATCTTTAGTTTATAATCATTTTCAGACTTTCTAAAATCAGATTTTAAAATGTTTAAGGACTCAAGATCAGATCTCATCTCCAAGTTGTAGGACCTGTATCTATTAACTTTAGCAATGCATTCAGGAGTACAGAGAGGTTCCAATACCTTGGCTTCATCATGATCTGCCATTAGTGCTTGGTTTGGAGAAGCATCTTCCACCTGAAAGCTCCAGTCAAAGCCTCCTTCTTCAACAGCAACAGCAGCTTGTTGCTTTGGCTTCTCATTTTGGGGGCTTTCTCAGTGTAGTTTGGTCTGGTTTGTGATTGGCCACCATTTGTTCTGGGTGCCTTACACTCTCTGGCAAAGTGGCCCATTAAGTTGTTGTAACACTTGACTTTGCTTTTGTCCAGGCCAAACTTTCCACTGGTTGCATTGCTTGGAAACCTCCTTCCAGTTCTCTTGTAGAACTTCTTGGCTCTATGAGTGAAAAGAGCCATCTGCTGGACTATTTCCATGTATTCCATATCATCTGGATGGATACAATCCAGGTCTTCAAGAGTGAAAAGAGAGTTGCCACAACTTTCATCAGTAGACACAAAAGCTTGAGAAGAGCTTGTCTCTTGGAATGGGCTTCCTTGAGTGTAGTTCTCCCTGGGTGTCTCTGGGAAGGTGATGAAAGGACCCTTTGGTGAATTGTCAGGGTAGCATATGAGATGATGTTGGGGTTCTATGCTATCCCTTTCAACCACATGCAAGGCTGAACCCAATTGATTGTTGGTGTTGCTAGATGAACCTTGCATGTTCATCTCCATCTGGTAGCCACTGAGAATCCCATATAACTCTGTCAGAGTAAGAGTTTTGAGATTTTTAGTCCTCTTGATCACCACACAATAGTGTGTCCATTGCCTAGGAAGTGAGGACATGAACTTCCTTACAATGTCTCTATTCTCAAGAGGAACTCCTCCATCCACAAGGGTATCCACTATCTCAACATACCTGAAGTATTGCTGAGTCATGGTTTCACCTGTTTTGAAGGTGAAGTTTTCAAACTGCTGCTTCAGGAGATCCTTCTTGTTCTCCTTGGCTTCAGAGGAGCCTTCATACATCAGTTTTAGTGCATCCCACAGCTGTTTAGCTGTTTTGCACTTCTTGAAACCTCTGTACACAGAGTTTGGAAGGGCAGTTTGAAGGGCTGTCATGGCTTTTCTATCAATCTCTACTCTCTTCCTATCTTCATCAGAGTAGTTAGTCACATCTTTGGGGATCATACCAGCACCAGTAGCAGAAGGAGTGTTGGGTATGAAAGGTCTATTTTCAATAGACTCCCACATTCTTGAGTCTAGAGACCTGATGAAACCTTCCATTCTCATGCACCCGGTATCAAAGTCATCAAGAGTGATCAGTGGGGATTTGTTCATGGATCCAGTTTCCATATCAGTCTTGGAAATGGCTGCCATTTGAAAAGTTTAGTATTTGTGTGTATGAGGGATCTTAAGATGGTGAGATCTTATATCAAGAGCCTGAAAAGCACTGATACCAATTGCAGGACCGGTGAAGGGTGGTCACTTATAACACAACAACACAAAGAGGAGATTAACCAAACTTAATCAAACAGTAAACTGGATTAACCACAAGTATGATACTAAGAACACAAGTAATAAGTAAGAGACAGAACAAGAGAACACAAGAGATTGGGTTTCAAGGATGTAGTATATTGCTTTCTCAAGTTTTATTACAAGTGTTACAAAGCATAAAGAAAGATACAAGAACATGGAATACTTATACTACAACCTATAGCCGGCTCTACTTTGAAAGCCAGCTGGATATAATTGACTAGACACAAACAAAATCAATTGTAGAGTCAAAAGGCATATCTGCCTTTTGACTTGTGACTATGACATGCCATAGCTCACATCCTAATATATTACAAAAAGGATAAAAGTACATAAAGTAGAAAGCATGGACTCAAGACCTCAATGTACAGTTACCAAAAGCATGGACCTTTCACCAACTCATGTAAGTTGGTGACTTTACAGAGTTGCAGTGGAAAGGTGGTCCAGCTTTATGGTAAAGTACATCAGATAAAGGCATATCTCTAAAAGTCTTCGGAAGAAATCTGTCTTCACTATTTGGCTTCGGAAGACTTTGTTATGTTATTTCTTAGTTTGGCTTTAATTTCTTTGAAAGCTAAAAATTTTAATTATTAAATGGAACAAAATAAATAAATAAATAAATAATAATAATAATAATAATAATAATAATAATAATAATAATAATAATAATAATAATAATAATAATAATAATAATAATAATAATAATGGTAAATGATAACAACAATAATAATAACATTAATAATAATAATGTTAATAATAATGAAAGTTAAAAATAATAATAATAGAAAAACTTAAATAAGTAATAAGTTGTAAAATAATACAAATTTAAAGATAATTAAAATCCACGGGGTCAATGTGTTAATTTTGAAACTTTAAAAGAAGTTTTGGGCATAAAATAATAAAGGACGGGAATTACAGGGACCATTTGTGTAAATACTTGAAACCCAAACCCCCCCCCCTTTTTTCCAACCCCGCAAATCCGGCGGGTGGTTCCGGCGGGGCTCCGGCGAAGTCCGGCGGCCCTAAAATCCATTAAAAATTTTGATTAACGAACCCAAAACCATTTCCAATCGATTCGTTGGCATGATTCGAACTTTGAGGAGTAAAATAATTGACTTCAAGCGACGGTTACAAGCTTGAAGCATCCGATTAAACTTGCTTTCAATCATCGAGCCGTTTGAACATTAAAGATCGATAATAATCAAATTAATTAAACCCACGCAATCAATTAACCGTTTCTAATCGATTCCTAAGTGCAATTTCAGTCTAAACACTTGAAATCATCGCACATGATTACCATTTCCATCGCAAACCTGTGTCTAATCGAACGCCAGCCTTCGAGCATTACCACTTCTAATTGATTGAGGGCTTAGAACCGTGAGCATCAATCGAAGCTTCACCGAGGTTAATTTGATTAACATCAACTGCTGCACACCAATTGGGTTCAAGCATCGGACGCGACATCTGTTACATTTGTTCATCGTCAATCTAACTTCATTCGGGTAAATTGAACACACCTATATACTCGAAATTTTGTGGGAAATCAAAGCCCCATGATTATTACTGTAAACGCATCTGATTTAGGGTTCAATTTGGCTTAAATCAATTCTAGGGTTCTTGAGGTTTGGGCGAAATCTTTGAAGTTGTATTTAAATGAATTAAAACCCATCCCAAACCAAGGCCACGGCCCTGGTTTGCTGGTTACTTGCTTATAGTTTGGACTTGAGGTCCCGGGTTCGAACCCGAGGACCCTCAAATCTTGTTTTTATTTTATTTTGGCCTTGTTTCAGTTTTTAAAATATGTAAATAAATTCTGGAAATTTTTAATATAAGTTTATAAACTTTGTTTATTTTTGAAGTTAATTAATTATTTCTGTAAATTGTAAGGCCCCGTTCCCGGGACACTTACAGTTGGATCATCATCGCACATAAAACATATAATTACGTTTTCCTTAGGAAAAATATTGCAACGGAAACATTCAAAAGGACATCTCATTTCATTATAAAAACTTTTGCCAAATAATACAGCGTCAATCGGTTACAAATAAATTGTTGCATTACATCACAAAAGCATTAAATGAACGGATGTCATCCCAAAAGACCTGAGTAGCCACCTCGTGCCATCCTCAGCAATCATTACCTGCCAACTGGAAAACATATAAAAAGTTAGCGTTGCTGAGTGAGTTCTAGTTTTATATAAAACATACTTTACTTTCCTTAAAACCATTCTTTTCTTTCACGCGATCATACATCATACGTCACATAGATAATATCTTTATTATCTCATTCGTTCATTCATTCATTCGTTGATTATATCTTTACTTGCGCATCGGATATCCTCCGTACCAATACCATATGCTACACCCCGAACTATTTAGCTACTGGGCCGAAGTAAATAATTGAACAGCTGAGCGTATGCCGCAGTACTAGTGGTAAGCGGTAGAGGTTCTATATAAATGGTCGATCACAAAGAAGGACCCCGAAATCCAATACTTGCAAGACTTTTCATTTCTTTCCACTTTACTTTACATAATACTTCATTTCATTCATTATCATAACACGTAAAGCCACAGGAAAGATAAACATACATCATAATAAGGAACATTAACATGCACCATCATCACGTCATACAGGGCAACCTCATACATACATAACATGCATCATGCATAAACATGCAACATCATCATCATTATGCCCTACCTGCTCTCTAAGGCCATAACAGTTATCTTACATGCTCTTACGGGAACCTTTACGTCAAAACTTACATCTGCACTTTCCCCCGAAAGTCAGAAGTCGAACTACACTTTCCTTCGGGTGCAACAGCCCTATTCGTGCGTATGGACACCCTTCAGTTGTGTTGGTCCATGTGATCGATGAACAGTACAATTGATAGGATAATTTGATCAATATCAAATACACAAACCAAATAACAAACAATTGAGAGATGAATATGATGAATCAAGACATAATTGATATTCAAATGAACAAATTCACTCAATAACAATAAGCACAATTGTATTTCAATGAAGTAACTGCTTGAAAATGATAGTTTGCAACAGAATTCCACGATTAGGGTTTTGCAAACTTATCATGCAAAATGAAATGACAATAGTATATATAGCAGTCATAGTTTCGCTGACAGTTTCGCTACCAGCGAAACTGTCATGCCGAAACTATAGTTTCGCCCGGCAGAACACAAGTTCGTCGGGTGAACCAAAACAGCAAACTGTGAGCGAAACTATAGATTCGCTCACAGTTTCGCTGGACTGCCAAAACTGCTAATAACTAACAAAATACAAAATGAAACTAACACAAGTCCTATTACAATGTAAAGTAAACATCTATACTAAAGTGAGTCCAACCTAACATGATCTTCAATACTCCCCCTAGGTTGGACCTCACTATCTTCACTGCTCTTGGTTTGACTCTTCAGCTCCCGTTTCCTCAGCTGCTGTTGGTCTATCTTCATCCCCTCCTGCAGCAACGTCTTTAGAAGCTTCAGCCACTGATTCTCCAAGATTAGTTCCTGCATCATCAGTTACCTCCGAATGACCACTAGCTCTAGCAAACTGCCTTGTCAAGTCTTGAACATCCATGGCAAAGTCATCTTGTGCTCTCCTTTTCAGCCAAACTCTTTACCTCTGCCCGTACTCCCCTTATTTTGTTTGCCACATTCATAAACAAGCTTGCCTCCTTTCTTGTTTCCTCACCTGCCCCGGCCTTTATATGATTTTCACAGAGAATCAAGAGATCTTCATCACAGAAGCTGAATAACTCCATTGGGTCAAACACCCTAAATTCTCTTCCTTGTTTGGCTCTAATCACAGCCTCACCAGTGTTATTATCATAGAACCACTTCTCAAAGTCCTGTAAACGAGGAGGAAGAGGATCAGTCAGTCTTACTCTGTTTACAGTCTTAGGTGGTTTGACTCTCAAAACAATTCTCCCTTTCCCAGTCTCCCAGTCTTTATCTTTCTTCGATCTCTTTCGTTCAGCCTTCATAAATCCAAATGACTCAAAATTATCATTAAGGCCATTTTTAATCTCCTTCTCCAGAAATACTGCCCTTTCACTTAAATGAGCATTAATCAAAGGCAAGGTAGCCAACCGTCTCAGATCCCATTTAGGCAAGGTCTTAAACGCCTTCCTCTTGAGCATGTAACTGATATTACCTCCTCTTCTTTTAATCAAAAACATCTTTAAGAAAGGATTATAACACCAACTGATTATCTTCTTGTCTGCCTCTTTTCTGCTCAAACCCTCCATATTTTGAAACAGAGGAGTAAGTTCTTCAGCCTCCTTCTCCTTTACCAACCAATCACTCTTATACATCTCAAACACATCATTCTCATCATCTCCCTTCTTAGCCACATACACCAAAGGTCTCTCATCTACTTCATAGAATTCCGGTTCAGAATCATAATCAACCAACTGCTCATCCTCCTCTTCTTCATCAATCAACCCTTTTCCTTTATCTGATACTTCCTCATGAGTAGCTGTAACGATCACTTCTTCTCCCAAAATATCCTTATCAAAATCAAACTGTAGATTAACAAACCCAGCCTCAACAATATCATCTTCATCATTTCTGCCAGCCTCTTCTCTTGGAATCTCTTGTTCTCTTGCTTCAGTATCAGCTGCTCCAGAGGTGCCCTCTCCTACCTTGGATGAGGTACCCACATTCAAGAATGAGTACTTAGATATATCAGTCATATCATCTAACTCAGATTGAGTTAGTTGACTGGGTAGGCCAGCAGCAGCTTTCATCTGTGAAATTTCTTCAAATAACCTCTTAATCAAACTATTCTGATCAACCAACATCTTTTTCATTCCTTCAATGACCTCATCTTTCTGTTGCTCCCTAATCTCCTGATTCATCAGTTTAGTCTTTATCATACTTAACTCATTTGCCAATGAAGTATTTAGACCACGAATCACATCCTCATCAAGACCAGCACTAGCTTCTTTCCCTGCTGTGAAACCCTCGTGTCTATGTTTTGTTCTTCGTTCAGGCTCAACAAAGTCAGTTCTCTTTTTAGACCTTCGTTCCTTCTCCACCCTTATCTCTTCTGCTTGTGTATCTATGTCTTCTTCAAAATCATAATCTTTCTCTTTTGCATATCTCTTTCTTTTCTTAGCTGCATCAGCTTGTTTCACCCTTGTTTCCTCAGCTCTTTTGTTTTCAGACTCATCGACCCGTCTGATATAATTCCATCGCTCTGGTGGGTACATGTTTTCCTAGAGATGGGTTATTTTACCACTGAAATCATGGCGTATAGCACAGCAATCTGCAAATATCCGAGAGTTCATCTGAACTAATCTCTTAACTTCACCATGTTTAGGAACATCATGAATCAAATCATCAATAATCATCTGAATAAAACGAGGATATAACAACCATTTATCCTTTTTCACCGCCATCACATTTTCTGCCATACACGCAAAGATCAATCTAGCAATGTTTGCTTTCTCCCCTTTGCAACATATCACCATAGCTTTGGCCCAGTCAAGGTTAAGTCCATCAGATCCACCCTTACGGTGATCTAAGCACATAATAAACACGTGAGCTATATATCTCCATTCTTTAGATAAAAAGGACTTTTTAATCTCTTTCCTCGAACCAAAGACTGGTCCCTCATATCCCATTTGCCTGAAAGCTTGGAATACTTCAGATTCCGTCATATCAACTTCATCACCAGTATCATCTTCCAGTCTAAGAATCCTCGACACGTTCTCAGCAGTAATAGATATATCATGATCAAGCACTCTAGCTGTGATCCTCTGAACATCTCCTCCGGTGTTGTATTCAGCTGATCTCCAAAAGTCTCTAATGTGAAGATCATAGATAGTGGGTGAGTGAGAGATAGCATATGCAATGGGTGATCTTTGGAGCCATCTAATACAATCACGAAATCCGGCCGCCTTTGGCAAAGTATCATCTAATATGGCAGTGATGTTATTCCACTCGTCAAACTTGAGATTCGCCATAATAACCTGAAAAGATCAACAAATAAATTTGAATAAGAAATACTGAAAATAAGAAAAATAAGACAAAAACAAAAGAAACAATCAATTTCGGCAAGCGAAACAATAGTTTCGCTCACTAAGACATGATAGGTTCGCTGAATCAAAGACAGTTTCGACAAGAAAAACAAACAGTTTCGACGAGCGAAACTATAGTTTCGCTCATAGAAACTTGTTAATTTCGCAGAACAAAAAGTACTTTCGACAAGATTAGAATGATTCAAAGTAGTTTCGCAATTAGTTTCACCAAAAATTAATTTAGTTTCGCTATTACAAATTAGTTTCGCTGACTCATGAAAATATAGACGAAACTGTGTGAAATAAGGATTAGTCATTGCGAAATTAGATAAGATATGGCGAAACTGTTAATTCGCTCGGACAGCATAACTTTACAGTTTCGCTGAAAGGATGTGAACTTTCGTTCAATTTCGCTGAAACTTCAGTAGTTTCGCTGAACGAACAGCGAAACCACCGAAGCGACATAATCCAGATTCCTTATCAAAACATGATGTAATCCAGATTAAATAGTCAATCTAAGTTCGAAACTCACATACGAAGAGAACAACACTCAAAATCAGTCCAAATAACAATCACAAAACAAAATCGCCGTCTAGGTAACTGTAAAACCCTAAAAAAGAGAAACTGAACAATTTCGCAAAATTATGAAATAAATTTCGCAAAATTGACTTATATAGCCAACAGTTTCGCTGGCAGCGAAACTATAAATTCGTCTAGCGAATTTACAGTTTCGCCAGTGAAACTGTAATTTCGCTAAAAGATAACTGGTTAACAACTTATAAGCAAACCTAGCGAAATTGCAGTTTCGCTTAGCGAAGCTATTAGCGAAAGAATAATTTCGCACCATTTATTTATTTTATTTTTTTTAATTTTATTTTTTATTATAATACTCAAAGGAAGCACATCACATAATGAGATCTAAAATAATCAGAGATCACATTCTCTAAATATTTTAGAACATAATGATGATTAAAAATCATCTACCAGTCATGAGATCATACTGAATACAAGATCTGATCACAATCTGCACAGAAACAACTAAATTAGAACAAATCAATAACGATTGCTGATATAATTGTCCACTTAAACTCATGCCTTATCCTTTTTCAAACAACAGCTTATGATTCATTTAAGGTTCGATTAGATGCTTTAGAATGCTAAGACCCCACAATCATTTGGTAAAAACCCTCACCCAACCTCAGGATTTATTGAATTATGAATCAATCTTCATGGAACAAGATTTGTGGATAAGTGTGCAAATGATTATACACAGAATATTTCATTCTGAGAGAAATTCATCGATAAGATGATTTGACATAATTATATCAAAATGGTAAGAGCTCCAGATCTATACTCACGTATAACAGAGGAGATAACCATTTGAACATGTGCTGATGAGAGCTCCAGGTCAGTACTATCGTACAGCAGAGGAGATCATCACTCCAGGTCAGTACTCACGTACAGCAGAGGAGATAAGCACAGACACAAGACATCTTGACACAAAATAAACCAGCAGAGAATGATGACATAACAAAGCAAAATGAACGAAAGATTCATTCTCAATCCAATTTTTGTCAGGACTCAGTTTTTGTGCAATCCAAAATGAATGAGTAAATCCAGCATTCTTAAGCATAAAGTTTAATTTAATCATAAAGCTGCTGTCTACTTCATTCATCAGGCTGAGTCTATCAAGCATATCGTCAAAGAATCTGATCCATTTCTTTTTATTTTAATGTGAAACAGAATCTAGTAACAGTTACTATCATTTCTCATAGAATTACTGGTCATGTAAATAAGAAATATTTAGAGAATATACAATCATTTCTCATCATGTTAAATCCGATCTCAGAATAATGATATTACTCCCCCAAATTTTTATTTTCATTTGTCTATAATATAAAAAAAATTGTAACTTGATTTTTATTGTTTTTTTTATTTATTTTTTTTTAATTATTATCAAAGAAATAGAAAATGAAAATTTAAAAAGATATTAACCCAAGCATAGAAATCAATTCATAAAAACGAGGTTTATCAAACGTTTTTGTGAAAAGATCAGCTTTTTGATTTTTTGTATCGATGGGAATAATATTAATGAAACCCTTCTCCTGAGCATCACGAATCGCATGAATTCGGGTTTCAATATGCTTTGTGCGAGAATGATGAATGGGATTTTTAGCAATTCCAATGGCAGCCTCATTATCACAGAATAAAGGTGTATGAAGGAAATTAATTCCATAATCAATCATTTGGTGTTGGATCCAGAGAACTTGAGAGCAGCAGCTAGATGCAGCAATATATTCAGCTTCCCCTGTAGAAAGAGAAACAGTAGTTTGTTTCTTGCTCTGCCAAGATACCAGACAATTTCCCAAATATTGACAACCTCCAGACACAGATTTTCTGTTTAACCTGCAACCATTGGAATCACTATCAGAATAAGCATGTAAATCAAAATTTCCACCATATGGATACCACAGTCCGAGACGAGATGATCCTTTGAGATAACGAAATATTCGTTTGACAGCTTTCTCATGAGATTCCTTTGGAGCCGACTGATATCTAGCACAGTAACCAACAGCGAAAGTGATATCAGGACGACTTGCAGTAAGATACATGAGAGAGCCAATCATAGACCGAAAAAGATGAGGATCAACTGGTTTTCCATTTTCATCTGGAGTGAGACACGTCTGAGCAGTAAAAGGAGTCATTTCAGTAGACGCATCATCCATCTTAAATTTCTTCAGAATATCTTTAATGTACTTCTCTTGGTGAATAAGAATTCCTTCTTTCTGTTGTTCAACTTGCAAGCCAAGAAAGAAGCACATTTCACCCATCATGCTCATTTCAAACCTTTGGCTCATCACTTCTTCAAACTCTCTACACAATTGAGAGTTTGTGGATCCAAAAATAATATCATCGACATACACTTGAACAAAGATCATTTCACCATTCACCTCCTTTTTAAATAAGGTCATATCAATGGTACCACGAGAATAACCATTGCTTAAAAGATATTGTGTAAGAGTCTCATACCAGATTCTGGGTGCTTGATGAAGGCCATACAAAGATTTATCAAGCTTATACACTTTATCAGGAAAATCAGGATCTTCAAAGCCTGGTGGTTGACACACATATATCTCTTCATCAATGTCGCCATAGAGAAAAGCACATTTCACATCCATCTGGTACACTTTGAACTGTTTATGAGCAGCATGAGCAAGAAATATACGGATTGCTTCAAGACGAGCAACTGGAGCAAAGACTTCTGTATAATCAATTCCTTCTTCTTGAGCAAAGCCTTGCACTACAAGTCTAGATTTGTTTCGCACCACCACACCCCGATCATCTGGTTTGTTCTTAAATACCCATTTTGTACCAATTGGATACTTGTTGGGAGGTAAATCAACTAAAGTCCAAACCTTAAGCTTCCGGAACTGTTGAAGTTCCAACTGCATAGACTCTACCCAACAAGGATCTTGTAGAGCAGCATGAACATTTTTAGGAACAATTTGAGAAATAAAGCATGAGAAAAGACAAACATTAATCAGACCGGATTGACTTCGTGTGCGAACACCATCAGAAACAGATCCAATCACATTATCAAGCGGATGATCTTTCAAAGTTTTATAATCACTTGAAGAAGGAAAGATAGTTGAAGAAGTATCAGCCGCCGGAGAAAGAGTAGATGAAGGTGTATCAATGACAGGTGTTGAATCAGGTAAGTTAGGAGATGTAGGAGATAAAGAATCAGATAATGGAGCTTGATCAGGCATTGGAGACGATGAGCTAACATCAATTGAAACAGCATCATTTACTTGTGGAATGGATGGAACAGACGATGAAGATGATGGAATAATATTCGTTTGAGTACATGGAATTGATGTATCATCATCGAAAACTGGCAAATTAAATGAATTGAACACAGTATCGGAATCAAAGAACCATGCAGGTTCAGATTTAACTTCAGAAGGATTTGATTCTTGCCAGTCAACATAAAATGACTCTTGAACAATACGTGTTCTCTTGTTATAAACTCGGTATGCCTTTTGTGAAGAAGAATATCCAACAAAGTAACACTCGTCAGAAACAGCACCAAATTTTGTCTTTTGAGCTTGAGTATTCAGAAGCGTACAAGAACAACCAAATGGGCGAAAGAAATCAATTAGTGGCTTCCTCTTATGAAAAAGTTCATAAGGAGTCTTCACTTTATCTTTCACAATTAGCACCCTATTTAGAACATAAGATGCACAATTAACAGCTTCAGCCCAGAAAATAACTGGTAATGATGATTCTATCAACATTGTACGAGCAGCTTCCACAAGAGTACGATTCTTTCTTTCTGCAATGCCGTTCTGCTGGGGTGTTCTTGCAGCACTAAATTGTCTCACGATCCCTTTCTGAGCACAAAATGAATCAAGAATCTGATTTTTAAATTCAGTGCCATTGTCACTTCTTAATCCCATAACTCTTTTCTTACTGACTGATTCAATAGAAATGATTAATTTCTGCAATTCCTCTGCAACTTCACTTTTGTGAGCAAGAAACCTCACCCATGAATAACGTGAAAAATCATCTGTAACAACAAGACAAAAAGACTTTTTAGCAATTGATTTAACACTAATTGGCCCAAATAAATCAGTATGTAACAACTCAAGAGGACTTGATATGCTATTTAAAAGTTTAGGCTTATGAGGTTTCTTATGTTGTTTCCCTTTGGCACATGCCATGCATTTTTCAGTAACAGAAAAATCTTTTAAAGGAAGTCCTCTAACAAGATTGTTCTTTACTAATTTATTAATTATCTTAAAATTGACATGGCCTAATCGACGATGCCACAAGAGTGACTCAGAGGTTGATGCTTTTGAGAGAAGACAAGTTGCAGTAGCTTTGGACTCATTAGAATTCATATCAAGAAGATATGTATCGTGTTTCCTTGGAGCACGCATGAGAATTAAATCTTCTGGAATAGCTATCTCTGATTTCAAAAATAAACATTCGTCAGATTTAAATAGAACAGGAATATCTTTATCACAAATTTGAGAGACGCTCAGAAGATTAAATGCCAATTCAGGAACATGGTTGACTTTTTCCAGAGTAAGAGAACCATTGGTAACTTCTCCTTGTCCAATCATTTTTCCACCCTTCTTGTCTCCAGCAAATGCCACATATCCTCCATCGATAATCCGATAATTAGTCAACAAATCCTTTAATCCCGTCATGTGTTTGGAACAGCCGCTATCAACATGCCACAGACTGTTTACAATCTTTGAAGAAGATCCCTGAAATGAATGAACAAATCATTTAGCCAGGAGTAATAGGGACCCAAGATTGAACAACTTTTGTTTTTAAAGAAGCTGATTTTTTATGAAAGAAATTATTAACCAATTTTGTCAATTTATTCCCAAAACAATTTCTATTAGAGGATCTTTCAATCAAAGGGCAATTTTTGATAAATGATCCTCTTCACCACACCTGAAACAATGATGTTTGAATCTAGGTCGATGATGTGATGAGGTAAAAATAGGATCAATAATAATCTCCTCATCACATTCAGACAAACTAGAATCAACATCACTGAATGTCTCATACATCTCATGATGTTTTTGTTTATTTGACTCAGAGTTATTCTTTACAAAATCAGAACTTGATTCTTCTGACAAATCAGTAAAACTCGTACCATTGGTACCAGTTTCAGATGAAGACGAACTGCAATTTTCTGAAGATGTCATATTTAATGGTATGAAAGATGGAATAGGTTGAGAAAAGAACTTTTCGAAAGAATTAGTTTTAAGTTGCTCAGTTGTTTTAGGTGAAACATCAGATTCATTGCATTCATTACCAGAACAAAAATCATTACTATCAAGATTTGAATTACAAGATGAAATAGAACAATCAAGAGAACATGAGACATTCAAGTCTGTTACATTTGAACTAGAAACAAACACTGAATTTAAACTAGACTTATTATCTAAAACAGACTGCTGTTTTTCAGGTGTACTAGAACTAGTGCATCCAAGCCCACTAGTTGGTCCATAGTCGTAGTCTTCACGAATGTACTTAGAGTTATTCCCAACTAAACCTGCAGACATACTGTCAGTATCTGATTTGATTAAATCATTAGAAGGATGAGGAACAGGCATAGGAGAATAACAGTATGTACTAGGAGGAGGATAAACCTGTACATTTTCATAACCCAAACCCGTTTTAATTCTTGCTCCCCGTTGAGATTTACAAAGATCATCATGTTTCATTCCAGAAATAGTCCATTTATCTAACTTTGACTGAAGTTTGCTTGCTTCAAATTCAGCAAGAGCAACCCGTTCAGTCAAAGTATTAATCTCTACATTCCTTTCCAAAACAATTCTTTTTAAATGATCAGTTTCTTTAATGCCTCATTTAATTTCACAAAATATTTTGATTCATTCATTTTAAGTTCATCATTAATTCGTTTTAAATCCTTTTCATTATCAATTAACAAACGATTAGCCTTATAAACCCCAAAAAGTCTAATTTTGCAAGCAGATGAGCACATATCCTGTATTACCTCATAAGGAAGTCCCATTACCATCTTTTCGGCAGCTAAAGCTTTATCGCACATGCATACTGGAGTACTTGATTTCCTTTCCTCAACAGTAGCGGCCGCATCATCCTTCTCTTTTCCTTTCACAGCTTTTGAATCTGTAATTTCCTCTTTCTTCTCTCCATCATCCTTCTCTTCTTTCTCCTTTACTGAAGATTCATTCTCTCCTTTGAATTCCTTAAACAACACAAACTCATCTTTCTCAACTTCCATCTCATCACTTTCCACAATCTCAGCAACTAACGCGTGATTTATTTCAGATCTTGTTTCTTCCACCTCTGCACTCCAGTCAAAATTTGAGATCAAGGCTGACTCCTTTTTTGAATTTCCCTCTTCCTTTACTTTCTCTGCTGTCAATCTTGGTACTCCAGTGTTACTAGGATCTGTGACAATTGGTAATGGACATTCACGTTTAAAATGTCCCAATTGTTTACAATTGAAGCATCTCAATTTTGACTTATCAAATCCTAGTTTTGAGGTTGATGATTGACCACCGAAATTCTTTCTTCCTGTTCTTTCCATGAACCTCCGGGCTCTTAAAGTTAACATTGCATTTGCCATTGAATGTCAGTTTCTTCCAAATCATCAGGATCAACTTGATACATATCCTCCATAGTCATTCCTTTACCTTTCAATTCACCAGCAACAAGAGCTTCATAGCTCTGAACAAACATTCCAAAAAGAGCCATTGTTTCAGATGGAATTGTAGTTTCAGCATTCACCTTAGAATTTCCCAATTCTTTTCCAACATGATTACTACCACTCGAGAAATTACTTGTATTGCTCCCTCCTTGAATTGGATTTTGAATGTGAGAGTTTGCAGCGGAAGACAACAAAGCAGCATTTTGAGAGAAACCAGGTGTGGGCATCATAGTCTGGTTAAATTCTCTTCTTTTCATATCCAACTCAAAAGATTTCAACTTGTTAATGATATCCATCAGCTTATAATCTGTAAAACCTCTTTCTTGTTTGAGCATCCTCACTTGAAGACTCCACTGTGGTGGAAGAGAATCGAGAAGCCTGTTAACTTGTTCACTGTTGGAGAGTCTTTCATCATACTTCTTCAGAGTGCTTGAGACAGTTAAGAAACGATTGTGAGATCTGTCAAACTTTCATTCTTGTATCCTACAAACGAATTGAACTCCTTTTCAGCTTGAATGCTTTTGTCTTTCACCAGATCTGCATTCCCATCAAAGAATTCACAGAGAGCATCATAAAGAGATTTAGCATTTTTATATTCTGCAAAACGATTGTAGATGTCAGGAGCCAAGCAGAGAGTTAGAGCACCAAATGCTTTTTGATCACGATCAATTAGTTTCAGATCTCTTTCAGTATAAGAAGATGGATCTTTGTTCTGAGAAACGACATCACCAACTGTAACCGTAGGTATATGAGGACCTGAAATAATCGATTCCCATTGATTATGATCTGTGTAGAAAAAGAAAGCTTTGAGACATCTCTTCCAATCTTCAAATTATCTCCATTAATGAGTCTTGGAGGTCTATTAGGAGCAACACTTTCAAGATCCGCAAGTGTGAGAGTAGTTAATTTCGACATGATAGTTTCGCAGAAAAATTGATAATTTCGCTAGTAAATTCGCTGACAAATTCGCTAACAAATTCGCTGAGAAAGCTGACTTGCTTAACAGTTTCGCTGAAACAATACTATCGCAGACACTTTCGCAAACACAGACACTTTCTCTTGCAATTTCAGCAGCACTTTCGCTTGAATCACAGACAACAATTGCTTAGTTTCGCTGCTAATTTCGCAGGAAACAAGCTTGAACTTTCGTTCAGAAATAGATTCGGCAGCACTTTCGCTTGATAATTGGTCAAAAACACTACTGAACTTTCGTTCAAAGAAATACTTTCGCTGAAACTCTAGAAAAAACTTCAGATCCAAAATAACTCATAATTTCGCTGAATGAAGATGACAGTTTCGCTGTAAGAACAGTAATTTCGGGTCGATCTGAAAACCCTTTTTCACCTTAAATCAATCTGAAATCATCCAAAACTCATGAATTTGAGATCTGATGATTGTAGAATCTTCCTCAATGAAGAACACGATAATTCAATCATTTCCATCCCAAAAACAGCTGATAATCCAATGAGAATTGATTGAAACTAGATATTGACAAAAAACCACCAAAACTCAACAAATCAAGAGCACTAAGGCTCTGATACCATATTGTTGGTCCATGTGATCGATGATGCAGTACAATTGATAGGATTAATTTGATCAATATCAAATACACAAACCAAATAACAAACAATTGAGAGATGAATATGATGAATCAAGACATAATTGATATTCAAATGAACAAATTCACTCAATAACAATAAGCACAATTGTATTTCAATGAAGTAACTGCTTGAAAATGATAGTTTGCAACAGAATTCCACGATTAGGGTTTTGCAAACTTATCATGCAAAATGAAATGACAATAGTATATATAGCAGTCATAGTTTCGCTGACAGTTTCGCTACCAGCGAAACTGTCATGCCGAAACTATAGTTTCGCCCGGCAGAACACAAGTTCGCCGGGTGAACCAAAACAGCAAACTGTGAGCGAAACTATAGATTCGCTCACAGTTTCGCTGGACTGCCAAAACTGCTAATAACTAACAAAATACAAAATGAAACTAACACAAGTGCTATTACAATGTAAAGTAAACATCTATACTAAAGTGAGTCCAACCTAACATGATCTTCAAGTTGCATGGCCTCCATGCGACTGAACATCATGCGATTGGACTCATGCGGATGAACATCTATGCTAATGGACATCCAGTCGTGCGTATGGACCTCATGCGGATGGAACCAATGCGAATGAACACCTATGCGACTGACCTCTTGCGAATGGACTCATGCGACTAAGCACCTATGCAACTGGACCCTCAGTCGTATGACTCCCCATGCGACTGGACTCCCAATCGTGCGAATGAAACCTTAGTCGTGCGATTGAACCCTCAATCGTGCTAATGAATCCCAATCGTGCGAATGAACCTCAATCGCCTCTCAATTGGCCGTATGGCCTCCATTCGGTCGCCTAGCCTTAGCTGAGGCAGAGTGGAGTTCATCCCGAACCCAATATGCCATTTTCGGCCTCCAAGCTCATCCAAAGCCATTCTAAGCCTAAATCAATCATCTTAGACCTTAGGAATGCATACCACAACACCATACAAGCACACACAAGCCCGGAAACATACTCTAAACGCATCACACGCAACACACCCAAATGGGTCAAACACATACACATACAAAAACGGGTTTTTAATGCTTTCCAGCCCCAAAATCGGTTGAAAACAAGTTAAAGTGGGGTCCTAGAACTCACACAAACGAGCACAACGACAAGGGCTTCGATTTGGCTTGCTACACGACGATTTTGGCGACCCGAACTAACCCGAACCGACACTCTTCCTCTTTTCTTCTTCTTTCTCTCTTCTTGGCTGATTTGTGAGTGTGGGGGAGAGGGTAAGGGCTGCCCTCTCCCTTATATACTCCCACTCACCCGACTTTCTTTCGTTGGCGAGTTTGGTCCCTCGACTTTGGACTATTTCTTTTTCTTCCTTCGTCGGCTTCAAAATAATAAATAACCGGGTGTTACAAGTCCACCCCCCTTAAATAGGTTTCGTCCCTGAAACCTGTTATTCTTCGAACAAACATGGATAATGTTGTCTCATTTCTTCCTCAGTCTCCCACGTTGACTCAGATCCCTTCCTGTGCTTCCACTGTACGCGCACAAGAGGAACCACTTTATTTCTCAGTCTTTTCTCTTTTCTATCGATGATCGCCTCTGGTTGCTCCACGTAATTGAGCCTTTCGTCTACTTTGATATCCTCCAGCGGAACAATCATCTCTTCATCAGCTAAGCACTTCCTTAGATGAGATACATGGAATGTCGGGTGAATTCCACTTAACTCATCCGGTAACTCCAGTCTATAGGCCACCTCTCCTGCTCGAGTGATGATTCGGAAAGGGCCTATATACCTTGGGCACAACTTACCCCGCTTTCGAAAGCAGATGATACCCTTCCAAGTTGAGACCTTCAACATAACTCGGTCACCCACCTAGAACTCAATCGGCCTGCGTCGTTTATCAGCGTACGACTTCTGTCTGTCTTTGGCTGCCTTCATGAAGGCTTTAATCTTCTCAAGCTTCTCAGTCATAGCCTCGATTACCTTGACGCTCCCCAATTCCTTCTGACCAATATCACCCCAACAAACGGTTGTTCTGCATCTCCTACCGTATAACATCTCATATGGTGGCATAACAATGCTGGCATGATAGCTGTTGTTGTATAAGAATTCGGCTAACGGTAGGTGGTCATCCCAACTTCCACCAAAATCAATCACACATGCCCAAAGCATGTCTTCCAGTGTCTGAATGGTCCTTTCTGACTGACCATCAGTCTGGGGATGATAAGCCGTGCTAATATGTAACCTCGTCCCCATAGCGTCGTGGAACTTCTTCCAAAATTTAGATGTAAACCGGGTGTCACGGTCAGACACAATAGACACCGACACACCATGACGAGTTACAATTTCCTTGATGAACAGATCAGCCAACCTCTCAGATCAATATGTCTCGCGGATCGGTAGGAAGTGAGCACTCTTCGTCAAACGGTCAACTATCACCCATATGGCATCATACCCCTTCGGAGTACGCGACAGCTTTGTAATGAAATCCATGGTGATGTGCTCCCACTTTCATTCCGGTATATCCAAAGGTTGGATCTTCCCATACGGCTTCTGATGCTCGACCTTCACCTGTAAGCAAGTAAGGCACTTACTCACATACTCCACCACGTCGCGCTTCATACCCGGCCACCAATAATCTTTCTTCATATCATGGTACATTTTCATGGCACCAGGATGAATGGAGTATTGAGTCTTGTGAGCTTCATCCATTATCTTCGCCCGTAGATCCCCAAAACGAGGAATCCACACACGACCGAATCGGGTTCTAACACCGAGTGTGTTTTCACCCAATTCCCCAACCAGACCTCTCATTCTTTCAGAGTTAAGATGATCTTCTTTCAGTGCCTCATCTTGAAACTCTTTGACTTGCTTCATTACATCAGAGGTCATGATCAGTAATATACTTTCACCCGAATCGGCTCGGGCCTCTCTTTCTGGCTAAGGGCATCAGCCACCACATTGGCCTTGCCCGGATGGTAGTGGATCTCACAATCATAATCCTTTATAAGTTCCAACCACCGTCTCTGACTCATGTTCATATCCTTCTGCTCGAAGAAGTATTTCAAACTCTTGTGGTCAGTGAATATGGTGCACTTCGTCCCGTAAAGATAGTGCCTCCAAATCTTTAACGCGAAGACCACAGCTGCTAGCTCCAAGTCATGAGTAGGATAATTAACCTCATGAATCTTCAGCTGTCGGGATGCATAGGCTATAACCTTTCCTCTCTGCATTAACACACACCCCAACCCTGAGTAGGAAGCATCAAAATAAACCACCAGATCTTCGCTTCCATCGGGTAATGACAGAACAGGAGCTTGAGTCAATCTCGCCTTCAATTCCTCGAACGCCTTCTCTTGAGCTTGACCCCATACGAACTTCACATCTTTTCGGGTTAACTTAGTTAGTGGAGAAGCGATTTTGGAAAAGTCTTGGATGAATCTTTTGTAGTAGCTCGCCAAACCCAAGAAACTACGAATCTCGGATGGCGTCTTTGGTGACTTCCATTGCATAACCGCCTCCACTTTCGCCGGGTCCACCATAATCCCATCAGGATTCACCACGTGACCCAAGAACTTAACTTCGCGCAACCAGAACGCGCACTTGGAGAATTTAGCATACAACTTCTCCCTCCTCAGCGTCTCCAGAACCTCCCGAATGTGACCGGCATGCTCAATCTCGCTCCTCGAATAAATCAGGATATCATCAATAAACACAATCACTGATTTATCCAGCATCGGCCGACACACACGGTTCATCAAATCCATAAAAGCAGCTGGCGCGTTGGTCAAGCCAAAAGACATGACAAGGAACTCGTAGTGACCATAGCGCGTGCGGAAAGCTGTTTTAGGGATATCTTGTTCCTTCACCTTCAACTGATGATAACCAGATCGAAGATCTATCCTTGAAAACCAACTGGCACCCTGAAGTTGATCGAACAAATCATCTATCCTCGGTAAGGGGTATCGGTTCTTCACCGTCAACTTGTTCAGCTCGCGGTAGTCAATGCACATCCTCATACTACCGTCCTTTTTCTTTACAAACAGGACCAAAGCACCCCATGGTGAGATACTCGGTCTAATGAACCCCTTATCAAGCAGCTCTTGCAACTGCTCCATCAATTCCTTCATCTCCGTCGGAGCCAACCGATACGATGCCTTCGCAACAGATTGGGCACCCGGTATCAGATCAATCTGAAACTCGATCTCTCGGTCAGGTGGCACTCCTGTTAAGTCTTCTGGGAACACGTCTGGAAATTCACACACAACCGGTACATCGGCTAGTTGTGGTGTTGGCATATCCACATCCTTTACATAGGCCAAGTAAGCGCTACATCCACGCCTCATACACTTTCCCGCCACCGGCATCGAGATCACTTTCGGAATCATAGTAACCGATCACCATAAACCATCACTGAACTACCGTCAGGCGCTGTCAAACGAATCATCTTCTTGCGACACACAATGTTCGCCTCGAACTCCGCCAACCAATCCATCCCCAGAACCAAATCGAAACCACCTAAGGTCATCACGAATGGTCTAACAGGAAACTTATGACCCTCAAGTTCCACATCACAGCCCTCTATCATTTCAGAGATCCGGGTAGACTTACCTATGGCAGTTTCTACATCAAAGGGCACATCAACACGTCTACTACTAACAGGCTGCTTAGCACAGAAAGCAACAGAAATAAAACTTTTACTAGCACCAGAATCAAATAACACAGAAGCTAAAGTTTGGTTCACTAGAAACGTACCGGACACGACATCAGGGTCCGTCCTAGCTTCCTCCTGTGTCATAGTGAATGCCCTAGCGCTCGCCCTCGGTCCTTCACCTCCCGTCTTCTTCGACCCGGAAGCCTCAGCCCTCGGCTTCTTACAGTCTTTGCTCATATGACCACTTTCCCCACAGTTAAAACATTTGCCCGCCAGGCAATCCTTTACCATATGCCCTGCCTTCCCACACTTGAAGCACACATTCAAACCCAGCCTACATTCTCCCGCGTGCTCCTTTCCACACTTACCACACCTCCTCGATCCCGCTCCCGGTGTGGCTACAAGGCGGTCATCCACCCGTGCCTTTTTGTTACCCGTCGAGGCATCACCCCAACAAAACCTTCTCCCATTCCAGTTCCGATCACCACCACCCTTCTTATTCGCTTCAGTCACCACCACCTCCCGCTCATCATATAGCCTCCCGGCCAAATCGACCGCCGACCTAAACGTGCTTGGCCGGGCGGCAATCATATGCCTGCGAACATCCACCGGTAAGCCCTGAATGTACCTCTTGATCTTCCGAGACAGAGGCGTCACCTGATATGACACCAACCGTGCCATTTCATTGAATTTGGTGGTGTACTGCTGGTGTGTCATGGTTCCCGTCTCCAGCTGCAGAAACTCCCTCTCTATCTTATCCATTTCCCTGTGAGGACAGAACTCCTCAATCACCATCTTCTTCAGTTCGGGCCATCTTATTCTCCCGATTGCCCGATTACCCTCAGCTTGGACAATGTTGTCCCACCAGCATAGAGCCGAGTCCACAAATGAATGAGTGGCAAACTTCACCTTCTGATCTTCCCGGCACTCGCTGATGTCGAGAACAGCCTCCATTTCCCTCACCCAACGGTGAGCAGCAGCAGCAATGTCGTTTCCATCGAAAGTAGGGGGCTTGCATCTCATAAACGCCCCGTAGTTACAGCCTCGTGCCACCTTTTGCACAGGCTCATCTTCCTCTTCCTCATCTTCATTATCAGAGAAAATCGTTTCAGGTTCCGGTTGCTCTCGTCCCCCTGAAGACCTGTTTCTCTCCTTTATTTCTCCTTCTTTCACCGCCTTAATGGCTTCGGTCACCACAGACGGTAAGATTGTCTGCATGACCTGGTGTACTTCTTCAATAACAGCCTCCTTTACCGAGGCCCTCAGGTTTGCACTCTCATCCCCAGTCTCCGGATGAGAGGTCTCTGGTTCTTCAGGAACCACCTTTTCGACCCTTGGTCTTCCTCTTTTGGGTCGCGGCTCAACATCAGGCCCGCCACGGCCTCCACCCCTAGGAGCTTTAGAGGATCTACCACCAGCCATTCTCTATATCACACTGAAAGATTCAAACACCAACACGGTCATTCAAGGAAACAACTCAGTTTATGTCAAGTACAGTAAGTCCCTAATTACAGTGGCCAGTTGTGATTAGCCACTTACTTTACTCTTCATACCCCAAGCATTACCTGTCCTGACTACATCAGTATTTAAATCTACATACAACACATAACCACATACCATGCGCACATAAAACCGGTTAACTTTACGAAAATACTTGATGGCACGCAGCTACTCAGATTGGCATTCAATTCCCCTTCCGTCCTATTTTCAGTTTAAGTTAAGGTTTATTTGAAAATTTACCCGTTTCACTTAAAGTTTGGCTCTGATACCAACTTGTAAGGCCCCGTTCCCGGAACACTTACAGTTAGATCCTCATCGCACATAAAACATATAATTACGTTTGCCTTAGGAAAAATATTGCAGCAAAAACATTCAAAAGGACATCTCATTTCATTATGAAAACTTTTGCCAAATAATACAGTGTCAATCGGTTACAAAATACATTGTTGCATTACATCACAAAAGCATTAAATGAATGGATGCCATCCCAAAAGAGCTGAGTAGCCACCTCGTGCCATCCTCAGCAATCATTACCTGCCAACTGGAAAACATATAAAAAGTCAGCGTTGCTGAGTGAGTTCTAGTTTTATATAAAACATACTTTACTTTCCTTAAAACCATTCTTTTCTTTCACGCGATCATACTTTACGTTCATTCATTCATTCGTTGATTATATCTTTACTTGCGTATCGGATATCCTCCGTACCAATACCATATGCTACACCCCGAACTATTTAGCTACTGGGCCGAAGTCAATAATTGAATAGCTGAGCGTATGCCGCAGTACTAGAGGTAAGCGGTAGAGGTTCTATATAAATGGTCGATCACAAAGAAGGACCCCGATATCCAATACTTGCAAGACTTTTCATTTCTTTCCACTTTACGTTAGATAATACTTCATTTCATTCATTATCATAACACGTAAAGCCACAGGAAAGATAAACATACATCATAATAAGGAACATTAACATGCACCGTCATCACGTCATACAGGGCAACCTAATACATACATAACATGCATCAAGCATAAACATGCAACATTATCATCATTATGCCCTACCTGCTCTCTAAGGCCATAACAGTTATCTTACATGCTCTTACAGGAACCTTTATGTCAAAACTTACATCTGCACTTTCCCCCGAAAGTCAGAAGTGGAACTACACTTTCCTTCGGGTGCAACAGCCCTTTTCGTGCGTATGGACACCCTTCAGTCGCATGGCCTCCATGCAACTGAACATCATACGATTGGACTCATGCGGATGAACATCTATGCGAATGGACATCGAGTCGTGCGTATGGACCTCATTCGGATGGAACTAATGCGAATGAGCACCTATGCGACTGACCTCTTGCGAATGGACTCATGCGACTAAGCACCTATGCGACTGGACCCTCAGTCGTATGACTCCCCATGCGACTGGACTCCCAATCGTGTGTATGAAACCTTAGTCGTGCGATTTAACCCTCAATCGTGCGAATGAATCCCAATCGTGCGAATGAACCTCAATCGCCTCTCAATCGGCCGTATGGCCTCCATTCGGTCGCCTAGCCGTAGCTGATGCAGAATGGAGTTCATCCCGAACCCAATCTGCCATTTTCGGCCTCCAAGCTCATCCAAACCCATTCTAAGCCTAAATCAACCATCTTAGACCTTAGGAATGCATACCGAAACACCATACAAGCACAAACAAGCCTGGAAACATACTCTAAACGCATCACACGCAACACACCCAAATGGGTCAAACACATACACATACAAAAACGGGTTTTTGATGCTTTCCAGCCCTAAAATCGGTTGAAAACAAGTAAAAGTGGGGTCCTAGAACTCACACAAACGAGC